>CAUYRH010093867.1:0-45468 GCA_963574655.1 Perodicticus potto
GAACACTTTTACACTGCTGGTGGGACTGCAAACTGATACAACCTTTTTGGAAGGAAGTATGGAGAACTCTCAAAGAACTCAAGCTAGACCTCCCATTTGATCCTGCAATCCCATTACTGGGCATCTACCCAGAAGGAAAAACATCCTTTTATCATAAGGACACTTGCACTAGGCTGTTTATTGCAGCTCAATTTACAATCGCCAAAATGTGGAAACAGCCTAAACGCCCGCCAACCCAGGAATGGATTAACAAACTGTGGTATATGTACACCATGGAATACTATTCAGCCATTAAAAAAAAAACAGAGATTTTATAGCCTTTGTATTAACCTGGATGGAAGTGGAACACAATATTCTTAGTAAAGCACCACAAGAATGGAGAAGCATTAATCAAATGTACTCTATTTTGATATGAGGACAATTAATGACACGGTGGGGGTGAGGGAAGGGGAGAGCAGAGAAAGAATGAGGGGGGGGTGAGGAAAGGAAGAGCAGAGAGAGGGAAGGAGTGAGGGGGGTGGGGTCTTGGTGTGTGCCACACCTTTTGGGGACAAAACACGATTGTAAGATGGACTTTACCCAACAAATGCAATCAGTATAACCTTGTTTCTTGTACCCTCAATGAATCCCCAACAATTTAAAAAAAAAAAAGTGTCTAAAAGGAAAATATTTCTTTTAGCCATGATTTGCTTTGAGGAGAGGTGTTTGGAAAAAACAAACAACAAAACACAAGTGTAAAGTTCCTACTAATAAACTCTCCAACTATAGACTGAACAGAGTAACTGAATTTCTTGCTCTACATCCCAAACCTATTTTCTCTTTTTATTGATCTGAGCCTTTGTCTGTTAGAAACCAGAAAGGAAATGGAAGGGCAAGAGCTGTCCTAGGGAACAATCAATTATCTCACAGAACAACCGACCCTAATAGGCAGTAAAAAGAGTTAGACCAAATGTTCAGATTAAGAGTATATGCTTTTGTTTTTCATCCATTTTTTATGGTGTTTAAACAAGGATTTTTGTTTTAAGCCTTGACTTTTAAAAGGTCATATTGTGCAACATTTTTCTACATCTCTGTCTGGTCTCACAACAAGGTGAGTTTCCTTAATGCTGTCACAAATCGGGTAAAAGGTATGCCAAGGTGAAAGTTAAATAAAAAGCTATCTCAAATAGCATTTTTTAAAAGGCAAACATCAACCTTGTAAGTATTAAAAGCACGTTCTAAAATCCACTCTGATGACAGTTTAAGAAAGCTCCCTTTATGTGCACGGAGCCCCAGCTCTGCGAGGTCTTTTAAATGTGAGTGTTTACCTAAAACTGCAGGCAAGGACCAGAGTCTGGCCTTGAAGAGGGGCCTTTTGACTGCACACAGCGAACCCAGTCTTTAACTAATAAAGTGTTCCGCACCTTTGTCTCCCGAGAAAGGCAGGGGTCTGCCGCTCTCACAAGAACGTACAAGCCTCTTTAAAGTAAGATGGCTTTTCACTCCGCCTCACCGTGCTTGTTGGTTTAGAGTCTCTGTGAGTGACAATGCACATCACTGGGCTGGGGCTTTTTAAATTTTTTTTTTTTAACTCTGTCATCTTTGCTACTGAGTGTACTTTGACTGAGATCAAAGTTGAAAGCTTCTAGAAAGATACACAAACCACTCTGTGACAAATAGCATGCTGTGTTTGACACAGCAAACAATAAATTACTTTCATCAATGCAGATAAAGAATCCCATGTTTTCAATGCTAATTCTGATGTCTGAAATGATAGAACTTTCCTACATTCTCAAAGAATGAGGAGCTTACAATAATAAGGAAAGGACATAAATAAAACTCACATACCACAACTTCTGAAATTTCCATTGTTCAAAAGCTGTGGTTTCAGTTTGCTGTTGTCTAAAATGGATTGCAAAGTTTAAACTGAAGAGTATACATTCAGATGAAACATGTGAACTTGCCTTTATTTCTTAGTTTAAAAATTATTTGTAATTTTTAAACAGACTGCTTCCAAACAAGGCTTAGTATTATTCAACAACATGGCAACCACCTACTTCTTTCCTGTGTGAATTGCTCCAGCAAGGCCCCCCAGGAGGGGCGGCAGTGAGAAGGTCAGGACAGAAACCTGACTGCCTGGACCGCCTGTGACCTCTGCTAACCCAAAGACTATTACCCTTGACTGTGTGCTTGGTCTGCACTAGGCGCTGTCTAAGTGCTTCACACATATTATCTAACTTACTCCCTACGGAACTACCAGCAGTAACCCTCCCAATCCCCCTATGAGGAGGCTAAAGCACAGAGGAACTTGACCAAGAGCACACACATCTAGTTAATGAGAGAGCAGAGACTGAACCTGCGTGTTTTAATTTCTAAAACCCAAACATTATTACAGTATGGTGAGAAAGTTTTGTTCTAATAAATATGAGTTACCACATGTATTATAGTGTAATGCTTTAAAAACGGATGCATTCATCTTTTATTTCAGAATCTTCCCTGAATCAAAGAGGAAAAAAACCCTCTTATTTTATCTCTTAAGGAGCAGTTTGACTCACTCCCACCAAGGAGATTAGAATTGAACAAAAACTTCCGGTGCCCACTATGGTCTGGGCACCATGCTCCACACTGGATGAACCATTAAGGAAACAGGCAGAAGTTATTTCAGATTCTATGAGAATTGTGTTTTGAATTTATAAAAATTTTTTTTTGATTCAGATGTCCTGGTAGCACCTAAAAATTGATACCTTCAAAATTGAATTCAAAAGTCACCCTTCCAGACTCACTAATCCTTCCACCCTCCCCAACCCACCCCCACCACTCCTCACCCCTGCATGCCCCATGGTAACTTTCACAGCTCAAAGGAATCAGCAAGTGCATTTGACAATTTGGACTTAAATTTGTCATCACAGTGCCAAAACAGAGAAATAGCAAAGTGTGCAATGAAAGCCAGGGGGGTGTCTGTGGCTTAGCAAACCCAGGAGAGAGACAGGACGGACCCGGGTGTCCAACCTGCAGCCTGGGGGCCGTGTAGGGATCATGTGAAGACAGCTTTGCTTATCTGGGTATCACAAAACTTCCTCACAGGCCTTTCTTCCTGCTCTCCACCTGTCATCAGTGTTTGCGCCTTACTGTGCCACCCAAGGCTCTTCTTTCAATGTGGTGCAGAGAAGCCAAAGGTTGGACGCCTTGGTGGAAGCAGCTAAGGACAACAGCGGTGGTGACTAAGCTAAATGCTCACTGTGATTTGCTTAAGGACACATTTTATAGCAATAGACACAATTTTTTTTTTTTTTTGCAGATTTTGGCCGGGGCTGGGCTTGAACCCACCACCTGTGGCATATGGGGCCAGCGCCCTACTCCTTTGAGCCACAGGCCCCGCCCAGCAGACACATGTTTTAAAGGTTATTACTGAAACTCCTATAAAGTATATTTTTATATTAGGAATATAAAGCCCTCTTTCCTGCTGGAACTATTTTTTTAATGAGCATTTTTGTCATTTGGAAAATCGGAGCACGCACTGGCTCAGTCCAGCAACACATCCTTTCCACTGCCCGGCTGGGAATCACCCTTGAGCCCTGAGGCCCTCCTTCCAGGGCAGGGCAGCACCCGCCTGCCAGCAGCCTTGCCCCTGCCCAGCAGGTGCACACCGCCTCCAGGCGGGCCCTGTGCTACCCCCTCCTCCGGTCCGTCTGGACTCCGTCTGTCCCTCCCAGACCAGCAGGCCGCGGCCTCCGCTCAGCCCCTGCCCTTTGCACACGCACCCTGTTCCGCGGCACCCTGCCCTCTGGAGCCGGGAAACCACCCTCTCCCCCCGCACGCCTTCCCTACTCCTCCAAGAACCCACGTTCTCCACTTTCTGTTGGGTCAGATCTCTTTCTCTGGAGTCGCCTCCCCCACCCTGCCCAGCCCTCTCTTCCCACCCCGACTTCAGCTCCTCACATCTTATCTTTCCACCCCTAAATTCTATCTCCATATGGGCAGAATTCTCAGCTGATTTGCGTTTTTGTGTCTGTAGTCTCTGGCATAGGACTTTCATAAAATGGGCATGGAATGAATACTAGTTTGATGAATAAACAAATGACACATGAATTTAAGAAATGGCTGGCCACTTTCCTAAACTGGCTGTGCTGTTATATTTTACTAATAAAAATATCCATAGAAATACTCCAAAACCAAACGACGGCGACTGTAGTAAAATAGAACAATCTAAGAAACAGAGAGAACTAATGTTTTTGTGTATTATTCTTTTAGTTTCTTTTCATACTTCTACATCCATAAAAGGACACTTTTTCTATTAACTGCTGAAGAGGGTAAGCATGGTAAAACACTCCTGTTGAAGTACCCCTATTGAAGTGTCCAGGAGCAAGGCGCTGGGACCGTCCCAATAGGGTGCTGCCACAGCCGGGTGCCACTGTACACACAGAGCGTGATAATCATCTTTAAAACTCACACACCTCTCAACTTACATCCGGTCTGATTTCTGTATGATTCCTCCTAAGGACAATAAAGACACATAGATGAAAGTCTAACCCAGCAGCAGGACTGTTGCTCCCTAAAGGCTCACAGCCCAGAGAGTCCCATCAAATGGAATGAGGAGATGCTGCACCTGGACCTCAGCGAATGCTGTACAAAGGAAAGAGGCACCTCTGACACTTAGAATTTCCAGAAAACATTTGCTTTGGATTTATCTTTGTGCTGCAGGAAAAAGAAAACCCACATTTTTGATCTGAAGAAAAGTAGTTTAGTGGTCTCATTTTAAAGATTTTATTACAAGTTCGTAAATTTTGGACTCCTGAATTAAGATCCCACTTAAAAAGGAGTAATGATATGTTTCATATGTGACATCAATTGAACAGTCATCAATGAAGCTGTGTTCTCTTGACAGCCAACCATTTCACTCGCCTCAACAATGCAAAACCACGTGGCCACATCCAGGGCCAAGGGGGGCGGAGAGCACTGGGGCCACCGATAGACCCACCCCAGCTGCTCCTGCCTGCGTCTGCTCTCTGCCGCTCCTCTCACTCATTCTGGGCTCAGCGTGACTTGCTCTGGCCAGCAGTGAGTCAGCAAACACGCAAGAAGCAGACTCAGGTCGGCACTGTGAAGAGCATGCCTGGGCCAGCCTGCTTGAGGATGAAAGCTCACGGGGTACAGCAGAGCTGCTCTAGCCACGGCCAGCTGAGATCAGCCAACAGCCTGCAGATTGTGTCTGAACGTTAGGTTCTTTGTTTTCTTCTTCTGAAAATTGCCTGTTCATATATTAAGTAGACCCAATTAAGACCAAACTGCCTCAAACTAAGCCCAAGCAGAATGGCCACCCTGTAGGGCTAGTCATGAGTCCAGTGATCTTTGCATGTGAAACCACCGAGTTTGGGGCAGGCAGGTTGTAACACAGCATTAGTGTCACAACAGATAATGGGACGAGCAGAGAAACACCGAGATGCTGAATACACAGTGGCCAGACCATGTGAGATCAACCTCTCCAGCCACCGCCCAGGAAAACAAGCCATTGCCTCCGGACCACTGGCCCAGAACATCAGGACTTGGCCAGTAACAGTGATGAGCGAAGTGGTGACAGGTCAGCTGAGGCACCCAAGAGGAGCTGGGGGCCATTCCAGCTTGAGCCTCAGGCACATCTGCAGCCCCTCAGGGTCGCAGCTTCCCAGCCAGCACCTGCCAGAACCTCTGCCCTGTCCTGCTGGCCAGCGAGGCCCCACAGCCACCCTTTAGATGGTCACTTCCAGCACCCTGACTCCATGGCAGCTTAGGTGGGATCACACCAACTGTAACAGCTGAAGAGCAACTTCTGTAACTGCCCCTCTCCTGATTAGTACTATTTTCTTTAAAAGCTCAAAATTCTCTTTTGTGCCCTATAGCACTTGCCAAGGTAACATGGAAGAACTCCCTGGGCTGCAATCCCTTAAATTTGGTTCAAATTAATTCTTTGTTATTTAAGGTATGCCTCACGTTTCTTTCTAGGTCCACGATGGCCAGCTTTAGTGTGTTTTCTCCCACTGTCAAATTAGGACCAACCAGAAAAAGCCAAGCATGTTCCCCAAACCACTTCTAGAGAGCCACCTCCAGCCTCCTGTGCCAGCAACTAGAAGATTGCCTTTCCCCACTCAAGAGCTTTCCCACTTCCCCAGCAAGGAAGGCCCTGCTGAGTGTAAGTGAGAGAGCTGGCTTCCTGGGGGTACTGAGTTCTCCTAAATAGCCTGCTTGTTCTCCTGGTCTGTCTTCGTTTCCACAACACAAAGGGCATGAAGAATAGTGGGCGGTGACTGCAAACTATAAGAAACAACTTGGAGGCAAATGTTTGGATCACAGGATAGATATGACTGTAGCTAATGTGAATAGAGCCAGAGAGAAAAACTACATTGTGACTTCCATTCCCTTAATCTTTGACTTCCATTTTACTCCAAAAGATTCAAAAGATTCTTCAGTGGGGTTTGAAGACCTTAATCCTTCAATATGTGAATCTCTTCTCTTTTGAAACTCTTTCCCACCATCACCTTAGTCATTGTCTTTTCTAAAATTTTTACCTGGTCAAATTCTGCCAGATCTCTGGTAAGTAATGGCTTTATCTCAGAGCATACAACATCATTTTCATCAGCTACATTGAATCCTGAATCTGTCACAAGATTTGTAAATTTGGCTTCGCAATCTATTTGCCTTGTATCCTTAGATGCTCACAGTGACCTCTGACTCCGAGGAACCACCAAGATGCTGATGGCATAGTTGATAGGGGTGAAGGGGAAGCGAAATTTGAATAGTACTACCTTAATAAATGTTTCATTTGAAACTGAATTATCAATATGAATGAAACTAGATTATCAATATTTCAATGTTTTCATAGTTTCCCCTATATTTTAGAAAAATCCTTTAGAAACAAAAAAAATCGGGACTAAAAACATTATCTAAAAACTTAATACCTTGTACTTCACATTCCTAAAATAAATCCCACTTGAGCATGGTGAATGATCCTCTTAATGTGCTATTGAATTCAATTTGCTGGTGTTTGGTTGAGAATTTCTGCATCTAAGTTGACAAGAGACATTGGCCTGTAATTTTCCTTTCCTATACTGTCCTTGTCTGACTTTGGTGTCAGGGTAATGTTGGTTTTGTGAAATGAGTCTGTAAGTATTTTCTCTTCTTCAACCTTTTGGAGGAGTTTGAGAAGAATTTGTATTAGGTTCTCCTTCAACTGTTTGGTAGAACTCAGTTGTGCAGACATTGGGTCTTCTGCTTTTCTTTGACGGGAGACCTTTGATTATGGGCTCCATCTCCTTAGTTGTCATCAATCTGTTCACATCTTCTATTTCTTCATGACTCAGTCTTGATAGGTTGTAAGTGTCTAGGAATTTATCCATTTTTCTAGGTTATCCGGTTTTTTGGGTACACAATTGTTCATTGTACTTTCATGTGATATTTTGTATTTCTGTGCCATCAGTTGTGATGTCTCTTCATTCATTTCTGATTTTGAGTCATTACTCCAGGGATGCAGGGATACAACATACAACGTGTATCTATGAGGGTGATACACCACATTAACAGAATGAAGGGCGAAAAACACATGTCACTTCATGTGATAGAGAAAAGGTACTTGGTAAAATTCAATATCCTTTCATGATAAAAAAAACTCCCAATAAATTAGGCATACAAGAAATGTACCTTGACACAATAAAGGTGCCGCATGACAAACCCACAGCTGCCATCACAAAGGCACACCTCACAGACATTGTTGGTTTAGTTGGCGACCACTTCAGTAGAGCAAGTATCAAAATAAAGTAAGTCACAGAAAGTTTTCAGTTTCCATGTATATAAATGTTTACACTATATTAAGTGTGCAATAGCATTGTGTTTTTAAAAGTACATATCTGAATTTAAAAATATTTTATTGCTAAGAATGCTCATTAAGTGAGACATGAAGTTGGGAAAGCGACACCAACAGATGTTTGATGCAGAGTTGCCACAAGCCTTCAATTTGTAATAAACACCGTTATCTGCAAAGCACAGTATGAGACATGCAATAAAGAGGTATAGGAATTGGAAGATTTTCCTCTAAAATAAAGAACAAAACAGGGATGCCTGCTATTTTTTTCTCAACATAGTATGGGATGTCCCACCAGAGCAATTAGTCAAGAGAAAGGAATAAAAGGCATCCACATTGAAAAAGAAAAAGTTAAATCATGTCTATTTGCAGACAACACAATCTCATGAGGTCAGACAATTGAGCTTGTGAACTCACCCTAGAAAATGTGCTACTTAGCTCGCTGCTAACTATCACAACGATCACCTCTGAAGTATTTCCCTTGGGAAGCTGTGCACTGAAACGGGTACCTAGTCCACCCCTCAAAGTACTTTTTCTAGGATGAGTTCACAAACTTGGCAGGCCTTTTTCAACGACAGCTTTGACAGCCATTCCACACAAAGAGTTCCATAACTGCTTATGTGGCTTTGGGACCTTGGGATGTGGGCCATTCTCACTGGGGTAAGGTGGTATCTCAATGTGGTTTTGATTTGCTTTTCTCTAATGATTAGAGATGAGCATTTTTTCATATGTTTGTTGGCCATTAAGCTATTATCATAGTAAAACGTTTCCGTTCATATCCCCTGCCCAGTTTTTAATGTGGTTGACCTGTTCTTGTTGATTTGCTTGAGTTCGTTGTGTATCACCCCCATCAGATTTGTAGCATGCGAACGTCTTCTCTAATAGCTTGTCTTTTGCTTTACCTTTTGTGTCCTTAGATGTACAGAAACTTTTTAACTTGATCAGGTCCCATTTATTAATTTTCATTGTTGCTGCAATTGCCATTGGAGTTGTCTTTATAAATTCTTTCCCTAGGCTGATATCACTAAGAGTTTTCCCCACACTTTCTTCTAGGATGTTTATAGTTTCCTGTCTTAGGTTTAAATCTTTTATCCATCGTGAGTAAATTTTTGTGAGTAGTGAGAGTTGTGGGTCCTATTTCAATCTTTTATGTATGGCTAACAAGTTCTCCCAGCACCATCTATTGAACACGGATTCTTTTCCCCAGTGTGTGCTTTTGTTTGCTTTGCCAAAGATCACATGTTGAAAAAAGACTGGTTTCATCTCTGGACTTTCACTTCTGTTCCACAGGTATATGTCTCTATTTTTATGCTGCGCTGTGTTGATCACTATGGACTTGTAGTATAGTCTGAAGTCTGGTAAAGTGATGACTCCAGATTTGTTCTTATTTCTTAGAATTGTATTGGCTATTAGGGTATTTTTTTTTATTCCACACAAAGTACAGGACTATTTTTTCAAGATTGCAAGATATAAACAACACTGGTATTCTAATAGGGATTGCACTGAATCTGTCGATCACTTTGGGGAGCATCAACATTTAACAATGTTGATTTTTATAAGCCATGAGCATGGTATGTTCTTCCATCTGTTAATGTCTTTTGTGATTCCTTTTTTCAGTGTTTCACAGTTCTTTCTACAGAGATTGTTCACATCCTTTGTTAAATATATTCCAAAGTACTTCATTTTCTTTAGCACTACCGAAAAGGTATTGCATCTTTGTTTCTCAGATTCAATGTTGTTGGCCTAAATGAAGGCTGCTGATTTGTGTACATGGATTTTATAACCTGAGATGTTGCTGTATTTCTTTATCATTTCCAGGAGTCTCAGAGTTGAGTACTTGAGGTTTTCTAGGTATAAGATCATATCATCAGCAAAGAGTGACTAGTTTGACCTCCTCTGTCCCTATTTGCACACACTTAATATCTTCCTCTTGTTTGATTGCTATGGCTAAGACTTCCAGCACTATGTTGAACAGTAGTGGGAGTAAAGGACACTTTTGCCTGGTTCCAGTTCTAGCAGGAATGCTTTCAGTTTTTCAACATTCAGTATGATGTTGGCTGTGGGTTTACTGTACAGGGCTTCTATCAATTTAAGGAATGTCCCATCTATGCCAATTTTCTTATTAAAAAAAAGTGTTCTGAATTTTGTTAAATGCTTTTCAGCACCTTTTGAGGTCATATGGTCTCCATTTTTGTGATGAGTAATGTTTATGGGTTAGCATATGTTGAACCAGACTTACTCCCTGGGATGAAATCCACCTGGTAGTGATGAATTTTTTTTTTTTTTTTTTGATGTGCAAGTGAATTCTGTTTGCTAAGATTTTATTGAGTGTTTTTGCATGTATATATATTAATAATATTAGTCTATAGTTTTCTTTTTTTGTTGTGTCCTTTCTTGGCTTTGGTATCAGGGAGATATTTGCTTTATTAAAGGAGTTGGGGAGGGTTCCTTCTTTCTCAATGTTACACTTATGGACCAGATTTGCACTATAGGTACAAGGTCTTCTTTGAAGGTTTTGTAAATTTCTGGTGTGAAACTATCTGGTCTGGAACTTTTTTTTGTTGGAAGGTTTTCAAAGTTTCAACTTCCATATTTGATATTGGTCTTTTTAGTTCTATTTCTTCCTGATCAAGTCTAGGGAGTCAGTGTGATTCCAAAAATTTGTTTCCTCCATGTTTTCAAATTTCTGGGCATAAAAATTTTTGTAGTATTCAGTGATGAGATTTTGTCTTTCTGCGGTTATCTGTCGTCATTTCCCCATTTTCATTTTTGACAAAGCTTATTAGACATCTTTGCTTTTGCTTCTGGTTCTTCTGGCCAGAGGCTTATCACTTTTATCTTTTCAAAGAACCAACTTTTTGCTTTGTTACTCTTTTGAATAGCTCTTTTATTCTCAATTTCATTTAGTTCTGATCTGATTTTGGTTATTTCCTTTCTTCTACTGGTTTCGGGATTGGATTGCTCTTCTTTTCCAGTTCCTTGATATGACTCATCAGATTGTTGGTTTGTGTGCTGATTTCTGGGCATTTCAGGCAATGAGCTTCCCCCTTACGACTGCTCTTGCACTATCCCCCAGGCTTGATAGTCTGTGGCCCCTTGTCAATCTGTCTAAGGAACCTACTGATCTCCATCTTCATCTCCTCCATGACCCAGTCATTTTTCAGCAATAAGTTATTTAGTTTCCATGACTTTATGTGGGGATGAGTGTTCTTACAGGTCTATGTTGTTAGAAATTTTATAACAAAACTATCATTTTATAAAATGGTAAATTTATTCTTTTTCAAAAAACTCAAAATGAAAATATACAATATCTAAATTAACTAAGTTACTAAAAACTTATGAAATCAAAAATAAACTAAATAAAAAGTAGGGACTAGAGAGCAAAAGGAGTAAAAGAAGAAATCTTGGAATCATTATAAAAGGTAGAAAAACTAAAAGAGATGATAAGGGAGTAAGGGAAAAAGAAAAAATATCCACAGAATGAGAATAAAAGAAAATTATTAAAAAAGAGGACAGTTAAAGAAGAAAAAAAGCCAAACAAACAAAAACCTGTCTGGATTTCTAAGTTCCGATTTTCACCAGGAGCCAGGAAAAACTTGCAGTTATCACTTCCATCTTCACAACAAGGAAAAAGCTGAACAGACTTAACATCAGCACTACTACTTAGAGTGGTCACAGAGCTGAGGCCACAAGGCAAACCGTTGCCTGGTAAACTACAGAGCTGTCGATATGGAATACAGAAAAATCACAGCTCATAGGAGGTACCAAGGCCACTGCTGGGCCCACAACCATTAGGCTTAAACGGTAACTAGAAATTCCTAGAGGCTGCGTGTGGTTGGGTTGGGGAGTTGAAAGACCACTCCTAAGTATTCCCACACTTTCATGAATTTTATCTACAGGCCCCTTACCAGGTTCTCGGAACATCACAAAAAAATCCCCTACTGTTTGTGACAGGCAGTTAAGAGGGGAAAGTAACCATTTTGAAATATACCCCAAGCTTGTCCTTCTTCATGGGAGGAACCTGCCCTCAAAGTACACTATCTTGTCGGAACCTTGCCCAATCCAGGAAAAACACAATTGGGGTTATTCACTTTCCTCTGATCTTCCTGTCCATGGGGGCACAGGAACTCTGCTGAAGGTTATAGCTAAGAGACTTGGGCCCCCTAAAAAATGGAGATTGAACTGTAAGATTACAGGATCTGGAGCAACAAGAACTCTTGTTCTTTGCTAACTGGGATTCAAAATGGCACAGCCACTCTGCAACACAGTCTGGCAGAGATGTACCGAAGTGAACAAGGTCTACCACGCAATACAGCAGCCGTGCTCCTTGGCATCTATCCGAATGCAGAGAATAGTCACGTCCACACAAAAACCTACACACAAACACTTACAGGAACTGTTTTCGTAATTGCCAAACCCAGGAAGCAGCACAATGTCCTCGGTAGGGAGTTGTGAGCACTACCTCACATCAGAGCGTGTTCAGCAGCAAAGACGCCAGTGAGCACACCACCAGAAGACAAAGAGGACCCTACCGGCTTCCTGCTATGTGAAGGAAGCCCATCTCGAAAGGCCACCTACTGCACAATCCCAACTATGTGACATTTTGGAAAAGGCAAATCGATGGAGACAGGAAAAAAACAGTGGTTGCCAGGGTTTGGGAGAGGGAGGGAGAAGTGAGAAAGCGAAGCTCTGCGGAATGCCCAATGGTGGTTACACTCCAACCCTCAAAACCAACAGTAGTTTCTCATGTGATCTGATATGAATGTATCAACGTGTGTTCATCAATTGTAACAACTATACCACACAAAGGGAAGATATTAATAACTGGACGTTTCCCCTTCCAAGGACAGGAAGCACACGGCAGCTCTCTGAACTATTTGCTCCACTCATCCCTAAAACTTACTAAACAAAATCTATTCATTTAAAAATCATATCAGGATTTAATCAGGAAATAGTCTCTCTCTTGATACCTTGAACATATCAGAGCACCATTTGATTCAATCTGTAGAGAAATTCTACATTAGCCGATGTTCACTTCAGATGAGCTTGTACCAATGGTGTGACATTTGTAAAGCTTTTACACACCTGTCATAACTTTCAATTAGGACAGAAAAATCAGGAATGTCTAAACACAGTCCATACTCCTTTGATACAAAGAGTATGCATAATTGCTTTTGGCAACATTTTTAAAAAGTCTGGTCCCTGGTGATTACAGCCTAGTGTGAACATCTTTGTTCATCACATCAACCTTAGCTCACAGGACACTACTCTTTACACTGACAAAGCACTTCTAAATATAGTATATTAGATTCAACAAAGAATGAATACAGCCCATTTTCTATTCAGAAAGTTATTTTTTAAAGAAGCTCCTTTGCCATACCCACGACTTTGTGTTACAGACCAGAAAATGAAACAGCCCTTATTATAGGGGCTGTTTAACTCCCCAGCCCACTCACTTGCACCCTGTTACTCTACCCCCGCTCTAGTGTGGGCAGGAATGATACCATTACAAAAGTTGTGATACACAAAAATCAAGAAAGGTAAAATCCACACAGGCAGAAATAAATGAAGCCCTCCCAGTAACACCAATAAGTTGAGCAAGCTGAAATTAGCACAGACGAATCAGAAAGGATGCCATGGACTGTGTTTCTTGGAAGTGAAATAACAGATACAGTCTGTCTCAAAACTTTCATAGTGACCCATGTAACCATACTGTGTCAAATAAATAGAAAAATAAATGCACATTTTTCCAGAAGAGTTGAAACAACTCACCCTAAGCCCTTCTTCATTTATTAAATACAAAGCAATACTGTAGGATAATTTCTAGGAAAGGAAGCATTTCAGGAAGTTCCCATTGGTACACCTGAGTCTTCACAGTGGCAGGTCGCTGGGAGAGGTGGGCAAACTCCCAGTCACTGCCCAACCACACATACAGCAAAGTACAGGAAAGCACCCAGGGTTAACTGAGAAAAGAACATGGGTGGAAGCAAATCTAGTAATAGAAAAAAATATATACATCCCATGTACTCAGTACTACTGTGAAACCAATTTATAATCACTCACACTTGCATATGAAAAATGAAACACAACTATAGCCTAGGATGAAGGAGGGAAGGGGAAGCAGAGGGGAAGGGGGAGATGGGTCGATAGAGGGAGGGTTAGAACAGGGACCACACCTAAGGAGCATATGCAATTACAAGTTGGATCTATTGGGTGTAGAACACAAATGTCTTAATGCTGCATTTGGGTAAATGAGGTGAAGGCTATGTTGATTAGTAGAATGTCAGCACTCCAATTTGTGCAAATAATCAACACACTGAATCCCACAATTGCATAAATGTATTCATGATCTATGCACAAATGACTTAATAAAAAAAAATTAAAAAAAAAGAAACTAAAAATCAACATAGAAGTCTTAGTAGAAAGTTAAAGGCAACACTACAGACTAAGAAAAACAAATAGAAGAAAAGGCAATTTAAGTGAAGGTAAAAACTGAGAGCTAAATTGAAGAAGATGCCAGCAATTTCTGCCCTTGGGTCTATTTTTAGCATCTGGGGCTGTGTTGAGACAGAAATAGAATATGAACTGGGTGGGACCCAGACTATGAAGGTAGCAAAGGAGAAGCGGGGAGCACTGGGGTATTAAACAATGAAGAGGGTGCTGAACTCAGACCTGTCTGACCCAGGCGCACCAGCACTGCGTTCAGGGCCATGATTGCTGGCGAGTGAATCCATACAATGCCGACACTTTAACTCCATCCTCACCCAGCAAATGGACTGCTGATTCCAGTATTTAAACACTTTCCCTGACTTGCCTTCCACACAGACAAGATACAAGATTTTCCCTTCACATCAGTGTTTTCCACTGAAATGGAAGCCCTGCCATCCCAGCTGCTCCTCCTTGGACTTGCACAGGTGACATCCCCCTTTGTCCCGTTGTCTGTACGACAGATTTTTTTTTTTTTTTTTTTGAGACAGAGCCTCAAGCCGTCACCCTAGATAGAGTACAGTGGCATCACAGATCACAGCAACGTCCAATTCCTGGGCTCAAGCGAATCTCTTGCCTCCGCCTCCCAAGTAGCTGGGACTACAGGCGCCTGCCACAACGCCCGGCCATTTTTTGGTTGCAGCCGTCATTGTTGTTTAGCGGGCCCGGGCTGGATTCGAACCCGCCAGCACAGGTGTATGTGGCTGGCGCCTTAGCCCATTGAGCCACAGGCGCCAAGCCAGTACGACAGATCTTAAACACGCCACACACACAGCTTCCTTCTTCAGCACAGTGGGGTACGAAAGTGCATTTCAACCATTCTAAGCACATCTATCTGTACTCAATCATTTTCTCTTCCCCTCTGTCGCCACTGTTCCTGGAATATCCAATTAGTGTTTCTGACATTCTAAAATAGTCGTGTGATGCTTAACCCAGGGCACTCAACAGTCCCTTGGAGAAGGCACTCAACATGCTCTGCACACAGTGAAGGTTTTCAGTTCCATCTTTTTCTTAAAAATCTAAAGGCATGAGGTTAAAATATAATTGACAACATGATTTGGGGAGCAAGATAGGTGGGTTATGTATGTTAAACATATCCAGGGATGTTGTATTATGATCATCTAACTTAATTCAACAGAACTCACTAGCTTGAAGGATGTATAATGTTCCTCACATTATCTTTGTCAAAGATCAACCATGTCAACCCTGATTGTCAATAATTACAAAATAATAATTATCAAACTAAATTTTCCATCAGAAGCCTACAGTTGACAATAATGTACTTTTTCAAAACAGCTAGAAGACAATAATTCAAATGTTCCTAATATAAATAAAAGAAAAAATATTTAAGGTGATACATAACCCAATATATCTGATTATAATAAATGTATCAAATTAATCAATGTGCCCACAAAATATGCTCATCTAATAAGTATTAATAAAAATAAATAAATTAGCTGGGCATAGTGGAATGCATTTGTAATCCCACCTACTAGCTTCTTTGGAGGCAAAGGTGGAAGGTTCACTTAAAGCCAAGGAGTTCAAGACCAACCTAGGTAACGTAACAACACCTTGTCTCTTTAAATAACAATAAATTAAAAATAAAAATATTTTATCTGGTTAACTGAAAAATGACCAATGTATTTTGGGTAGGAAACATACAGATGAAAAAACTGTCATGAAAATTTAAATGCTCGAATGGAAGGTAGAAATTTAAAAATGTAACATTTTCTTAAAATTTTATGAAGTCCAAGAATACCTTAAGACTGATATAAAGAATAGCAGTCCCTGTACTAATCCTGCTGATTCACATAGGATACCCTGTCTTAATCTCATCACAGACCTAAGGTGGTAATAGTATACCTATTTATCATTCAAATTCTTGCTATTGCAAACAGCAAAAAAGCAGCCCTGACGGGGCTGAGGCCGGTGAGTGAAAAGAGTGCGAGGTCAGGCTCAAACTCAGTCACTAGGTCAGACTGTCCCCACCTGAGCTTTGCCACCTCCTGTATAGACTCCTCCTAAAATGCATGGTGGCCCCCTACAGCACCAGGCTCTCACCCGGTGAGGAACACGACAGCCCACACCGCTGCAACCACACTCTGTTCCTGTGCCCACATTCAGCGGGGACAGTTAACGTTTCCATGGCCCCCACAAAAATACTAAGTCCCCCTGTCCGCCTCCCCTGCTTCTGTCGCCGTGGCCAGGTCCTGGACTTCCTGACGTTCACCTTGGTCGTGGTCCATCCCAGGACTCCAGAGGTGCCAAGGATACTGCTGGGGTGGGTGAGGAGCTGAGGGGAGAAGCAACAAATGTCCCCTCACAAGTAGGGAACCCACAGTTTGGGAAGACGAACCTGCCAAAAATCAGAAGCCTAGGAAGTCAGTCTAGATTTGAGGATGGTCTGTTACCCGAACCCAAATTACCCCTTGACCCTGTACCATCCTGTGCCAGGTTGCAGAATGAATCCTGACTGCACCAAACGTCCTTGCCAACCTTCCGGACACCTCGCAAACTGGAACTTGAACAAGGTTACAATATTTGTTGCAGAGGTTGGAAATAACTTAAGATTAACTTCATTATGAATTTCATTGGGCTTACTCAAAAATTCTGGCCTGTTTTGTTTCTACTAACTTCAAAACGGCAGTGGCCAGTACAGAATATTCATTTCCACTAAGAAAAACCTAGAGTTTAAATGGAATTTAAAGTTATCTGGTTTCATTGATATATCACTTATTCCAAATTTACGTTTTTAGATCCTTAACGATCAATGATTGATTCCCAGTCTAAGACAGTTGGCAACTTTGTACCTTGCTTTCAGTGAAGTAAAAAAAAAACAACAATTGTACTTGCCTGTCTAAGTTTTCTTTGTACTTTCAACCAAGTTTTATTCAAACAAAGGTACAAAATAAGCCTAACAAAGTAAAGCATTGTCGTATTTTAAAAAGAGAAAAATTTATACTGACTTCTGCTTCTGGCCATGATGGAGGGCGAGAACACATTTATGTTCTTATATTAAAGAACCAAAAAGAAAAAAAAGAAGAAAAATCACACCCACGACGGGAAACCAGGGTCTCGACCTGGAGCGCAGGCGGCACCGCCACGTGCGGGGCGATCACGCAGCACGTGCCAGGGCGGAGGCCTGGGCGGGGAGTGGCCAGGCCCGGCCCCGCCCCCGACCGCGAGCGCCCCGGAGAGGAGCCGCGCTGGGGGTCACGAGCTCCGGGTCCAGTCGACGACCAGGCCCAGGGGCGGGCAGACCCGGGGCCGCTCCCGGCATGTTCACTCGTCCGCGGGCCTCAGGCGGCGCCGACCACGCGCGCGCAGCTCGGCAGGGGCCCGGCCGGGGCACAAACGACCCCGATCTCCGGCACGGGGACCGCGCCCCAGCAAGTGCCCAACGTACCAGGCCGCGCGTTCCTCATCTTAACGGTGACGCATCGGCGTGGGGCGTGACGTAGTGCGCGCGACAGGGCCAGTGAGCATGCGCGCTGTTGTCCCACCGCCGCCGGCGCGGGGCGGGGCCGGGGAGCCTGCGCGCGCGGGGAGCGACCGCGGAGGCGGGTAGGGGGTTGCTACGGCAACCACGGGCGGAGAGGACCGCCGTGGAGCCCGAGCTGGAGCTGGGTAGGCGTGCTGGGCGTTCGGGCGTTACTGGCAGAGCTGGGGCGAGGAACGGGGCATCGCAACGCTGCCGCTCGGCTCTGGGTCCCCTAGTGTAATCCCAGCCTGTCTGTGGGTGAGCGGGGGCTCCCCTGGGGACCTGCTCTGCGGGGCTGGGGTCGTGGTAGGGGCGGGGATCCCACTGCATACCCTGGTTAGCTTGCGGCAGTGTCCTTGCATACGTGGTGCAGATTTAGGATGTCTCAACACTGAGAATCTAGCACTACCGATTACAAGACAGGGAGCCAAGTCCAAAGATGGTTTGAGTTTTAAAGAGAATTCTAGCAATGCAACTTTGTGTGCTACTGGGCGTCACAGGCAGACCCTCGCAAAGAGATGTATAAACAAGGAATTCAGATGTATTTTTAAAATTGTGCCTTTATGTATTTTTATTTGGCGTGTTTATTAATTAGACAAATTGGTAACTATTACTTTGGCATCACAGTGGTAGCTTTTGCTATCAAGCCTTACTTCTGTTAATTATTAATACTGAAATTGACAAACTGGTTGTGTCAATTTCAGCTTTCAATACGGGACGAGGATTAAGTTTCTCTAAACTGGTTTGCCACAGACCAATTATGTCATCTCAAAGAAGTGTTTTTTCATTTGTAAAGTGGAGTTGGACTGAAGAGTTTCCAATACCTTTAAATCCAAATTTTAAATTCTAAAATTTAATGATAGTGTAGAACTTTAAATGGGCACAGCTTTTAAAAGCTCTTCACTTGATATTAATCTTATTTTGAGGTAAAAATAAAATAAAGAGTGTAGATAGCCAGATACGGTTGTATTAAACTGTTTGGGGTACGAGGCAAACTATCTTCTCTCTGGTTGTAAGCATTTTAGAAGTAGAAAAATTGGGCAGTGATCTTTCAGTATTTCTAATACCTTGAACCATTTTTCCAGTCTAGATTTTCTTGAAATATTGCATAAACATCTTTCAAATATCTCTTAATGCCAGAATTGAAAGGGAATAAGAAAGGGTTATGTAGAAACTGCCATCTAAGTTTCCAAAGGACTTTAGCAGCTACTTTTTATTCCTAAACCCTAGGTTGCTAATCAGTTTGTTTCTACTGTTCTTACATTTCTCTCTTGACAGCACTCCTTAGTGAGTTTATTCTTTCATTTAGATTAATTTAATATAGGTATTGGTCCTTAGAAATATATTTTGGACTAATTCCTTTCTAGTCTTACAGTTAGGCCCTCAATACAGTAAGCCCTAACTTCATAGATAGGTTCTTGAAAACTGAGACTTTAAAACAGTGTATAGTGAAACCAGTTTCACCACAGGCTAATTCATATAAACAAGAGTTAAGTTCCCAGGGCATATTTCTGGCCCCCGAAACTTAGGAAATGTCTTTTAAGTAAAGACTTAAAACACTTCCAGTATTAAACACTGAAATACACGTGAGCTAGAACTACACTCAAGAAAGATCACGGATTGGCGCCTGTGGCTCAACAGGCTAAGGCGCCAGCCACGTACACCTGAGCTGGCGGGTTTGAATCCAGCCCGGGCAGCCAAACAACAGTGACGGCTGCAACCAAAAAATGGCCAGCTGTTGTGGTGGGCACCGAGTCCCAGCTACTTGTGAGGCAGAGGCAGGAGACTCGCTTGAGTCCAGGAATTGGAGGTTGCTGTGAGCTGTGCTGCCACAGCACTCTATCCAGGGTGACAGCTTGAGGCTCTGTCTCAAAAAAAAAAAAAGAAAGAAAGAAAGATCACAACCGACTTTCTTCGGTAATTGAAAGTGAGTTCTGTGGAATGGGTTAAATTGGGAGGAATGTTTGCAAAGTGGAAGTTGTCCAGGGCACCTCCACTCACCAGCAGGTCCACAACAGATGAGGAAGGACTTGCTGAGCACCTTCATACCGCAATGATATGGATTCGTTCATTCTTTTTCCAAACTGCTTATCCCAGTTCAGAGGCTCTGGAGACCAGTGCCCATGCTAGGAGCTCAGCCCACGGCAGGAACCAACCCTGGACAACACATGTGCCTCGCCATTGCAGGGCACGTTCACACTCACTGGTGCACTCAGATGGGGACAGTCTAGACACACCAGTGAATCTGGTGTGCACTGCTGTGGGATGTGGGAGGAAGCCCAGTGGCCGCAGGGAGAACGTGCAGACCCCACTCAGACGGTGGCCCTGGCTGCCGATGTATTTCTTTCTCATTAGTTGTTTAACAAAATGATGTTGAAAGAAACATTATTTGAGGATATACTATACTATTTCCTAAATTATTTGAATAACTTTCTCCCCATTACGTACAGTTTGAACTTTTTGTCTTCATAAAATACACTCTTATCCAAATACTAAAAGGGCTAATTCCAAATTCTTCCACCAGCTTTGAAGGGAATTGGAACAAGAATAATTGGAGTACCTTCTGTGTGAAAAGATCCTTTCTAGATACTTTACAGAGGTGGTCTCATTTAACCCTCACAGTAACCCTGTAGGTCAGTGCTATACTTGTTTTATAGGTGAAGAAACTGAAATTCCACCATGTTAAGTATCTGGCGCAGTGGTGAAGCAGGCTTGGAACCCCAGCTTGTCCCATATTCTGTGCTTGTGTTCTGGGTAGATAGAAGTTATCCAGTATTGCTCTGTGTCCCACTTTCTCCAGTGACCCCTTCCCCCTAAATATCCTGCTAATTTCCTAAGTGCCTTTGCTTTCCTTGTACCTGTGATGTAACATGTTCATTTCCCTTCAAATTCCAGTTTATCTGTCATCTCTTTAGGAGGTTTGTTTACAAATCTCTAATCATTTTAGTCTCCAGTTAGTTTGAAATTTTGTTGTGGTTGTCTATAATGTTACATTTTCAATGCCTTGTTCTCATTTATATTAATATGTTCTCTGCAACTCAGTGGTGAACTGTTTGAGGACAGGGCTGAAGCAAGTTGTAGCTGGTATGAAGCCTCCTTCACAACACGACTGGATAGCTCAGTATCCACTGTATTGGACATGTCCATCGCTTCACTGTCACACTCTTAATACATATCTTCCCCACAGTGTCCTAAAAGAGCTTATGTAACTTCTGACTTATCTAACTTCAACTTTCTGTTGACTTATGTTTTTACAGAAGAAGAACAAAAGGACTGTGATGCACGTACGTTGTGCTGATAGGATTTGTTATAGCTAAGCAACAACTTTTCCTGATTCATCATGTTAAAAAATAAGGTACACCATCCTTTTTAAAAATATACACATTATTTTACTCATGAATATATTTTAATTCAGTCATTTGAGAGCATGAAAAAATAGCTTGCAAATGTGGAATCAACCAGGAACCATCAGTGGGACTGGGAGATGCCAAATGTGGCATGGGAGCAGTGGGCAGGTACATGAGAAAAACAGTCTTCTGTAGTGCTTACTGCAAGCACCTCCTAGCTGTTTGGTAATTTTATTCTACAGAGGAAATTTATTAAGTTTTAACCAAAGACTCACATGCTTAAATGTAGGACTGTGCTCAGTATTTGCCTAGAGATTAATTTAATTATATGGAAACACTATGGATTTGTTTAGGCATGCACCGATGCATAGGTCATAATGAAGCTTTAGTAATCGAGTGAATAGATCTTCCTGTGTTTTTAACATAAATGCAGTATTGGGCTTGCTCTCACTCAGGTGACAATTGGTCAAGTGTTCATTACTAGTAGATGTGGGCTAATGTGCCATCATTGTTGAGTATTAAACCCTCAGTTTTCTTTTAAATGATATATTACATTCTCTTCCTATAAATATGACTTTTTCCTACTTTTTAGGGTCATTCATCTAAAAAAGATAATTTAGCAATCACTGCAGTTGCTTTACAAGACCACATTTTACATGATTTTCAGCTGCGAGACCTTTCATTAGCCACGTCAAAAGTGCAAAAGAAGGAGAATAGATCCAAAGCTCTGAAAAGAGAGACAAAAGCAGTAATAGATACAGGACTTAGGAAAACTACACAGGGCCCCAGAGTGGAAGATCCAGAAAAAGAGTATGTTCTTGATCCAAAGCCACCACCATTAACTCTAGGTAAGCTACTCTGGTCACTCATTCATCTTTTGGCTTTTTAAAGCTAATGAATCTGTTGTGATTAATATTATAGTTTTTATGGTACAGAAATAATTTGTCTTAACTTATAATTATACCGAAAGGTGTGTATATACTGAAGTTTAAAAATGACAGGGGACCATTTGAGCTAGAAAATAAAGATAGTAATGATAAGTAGAATAAGTAAAAATAGTAGAATGAAAGAAATATCCATTCATTCACACTGATAGATACAATCAAACAGGTAAATGATGGAAAAGTAAAAACTCTTTTAGTAGAATATTTAGCTAATAAATATAGTGGACGGGCTGACAGGAGAGCAGCATTTAGCAGACAACACAGTAATATTCATGATCATTACTGAAACTGGAAACGGGGAAAGTCTTGACTTCTGAGACTTGGAGTGATGGTGGCGTCTCACAGTCTGTGCCCACAGGTAGGTGGCATTGCAGGTAACACTCGACAGCACCCAGCCAAGTGACCCAAGCTGTATCAGCAGTAATACAGCAGTGGACATCGTGTGTCTCATGATAAAAGGTGTGACATCACTTCTGTGGCATTGTTGTCAAAATGCATTCTGAATTAAATCATGAGGAAACCTCAGACAAACCTGAATTGAAAGACATTTTGCAGAATTCCTGGCTAGGAATCTTTAAAAGTATCAAACGAGAAAAGCAAATTAAAACCTAGAAACCACCCCAGATTCTAATAGTCACAGGGACATGGCAGCAGCATGTGTGGTGCTGTCCCTGGGCCCCACCTCAGTCCAGAAAGAAGGGCAAGTAGACTGACAGATGACAGCTGGTTTTGATCTTTGCCTGAGAGTTAAGAAAAATGTTAACATTTGGGGTTAAGGGTGTATGAGAATTCTTTATACTGGTTTTACAATCTTTAGTAAGTCTGAAATCATTTTACACTGAGAAGTTAGAAATCAGGACTTTTAAATTATGACGGGCATGGAGAGCAAGTTTGGTTGGCATCTGCCTCGTGGTGCAGACGAGATGGATATGGAAGCCTGTGCCTTGGGCTCACATAGACAGAGGGCCCTGCTCCCACGGCAGTGCCCACATACAATGCATTTTGCACTATTTTCTCGTAACTCCTGATGACAATCATATTGTCTTCTAGAAAGTGGCATGGCTCAGAAACATGCTGAGACTTGGAATAAAGTTATATAGTAACTTAGTAAATATCTTCAGTTGTGCATATAAAGTTTATGTAGATGATGAAACAGCTCCATTATAATCAATCTTAGACATTTTGTCAGGAAACATTTAAATTATACATCTGGAAAAACATCCCCAGTTGAAAAATAAGTGAAGTTATTGAGGAGAGTAAATGACCTCTTTACGGAAAAAAATCTTCATGATGCATATTAGTTCCTAATGAGGGTGAGCCGTATCCTCTTAACCATTAGCTATATGTGATATTCCACTTGAGTTTTCTATCTTGCAGATTTACTGAAGTTCCTTGTATATTCTACACGTTAATCTCGTCTTGATTTAGCCTCTGAAAATATCTTCTGTCACCATCTTTCAACTTCTATCAAATTTTATACAATACAATTTTATATTGAATAAAATTTTCATTCTGATTAATATTAAATTAATTTTTTTTTTACTTTATTGCTATATTTTGGGAGATTTAAGAAGTCTTTTACCAATCTGAGATTGGAAAGATTTTGCCACATTTTCTTCATTTCCTTTATATTTTACTCTTTACAATTAGAACTTAGCACAGGTCGTTTTGCCTATGCTGTTGGGAAAACTGATGGAGACAGACATTTGTTAGAGTTTTCCTTTTCATTGCTTCTGCTTCTATGTCAGTGTCTCACTGTTTCACTTAGGATAGTTTGTTATGTGTCTTAATTTGCTTTTCTTGTTTGATACTTTCTCTGGTGAGAAATGACCCTTTTTTTCCCTCTTCTTAAAATTACCTTATTTTCTACATAAAATCTGCTGCAGTTTTTTAAAACTCTATTTATAAAGTAGGGCAAATAACATATTCACAGTGTAATCATCTCACCCGCAGACAGGTTGGTGTCTCCGACTTGTGGAGGAAGTGTGGTCCCCAGAGCTGAGGAATCGTTCGCTGTCTTCAGGGATCATAGTTGACTCCCCTTTCCGTTTTTATGTCCTCTCTTTTTTTCCCTCTGTCTTTTTTTGATCTGGACAGGATCTCTTGAAGTGTGGTGACCCCTGGCATTTCTGTCTTCTTGAGCCCAATACTTATAAGTTCGCCATTAATAAGATGTTTGCTCTTCGTTTATTGTTCTGTTTCATTTTGTTGGTTGGCCTTTATCTAATTACGAAATTTCTCATTTAACAAGTTTGTAAATGTTTTTTAAATCATAAATAGAACTTAGCAGATGCTTCTTTTTCTTGCAGCTGTTGAGATGATGGTGCTCATTTCTTTCCTCGCTCCCCTGTGCAGTGTGGCAGGCTGTCTGGTGCCGAGTCTCCCCTGTGCAGTGTGTGCAGGCTGTCTGGTGCTGACTCTCCCCTGTGCAGTGTGGCAGGCTGTCTGGTGCTGACTCTCCCCTGTGCAGTGTGTGCAGGCTGTCTGGTGCTGAGTCTCCCCTGTGCAGTGTGCAGGCTGTCTGGTGCCGAGTCTCCCCTGTGCAGTGTGTGCAGGCTGTCTGGTGCTGAGTCTTCCTTGCACACCTTGGACAAACCCAACATGATCATCATGCTTTTCAAACCACTGCTGGATTTTGACAGCTGACCTTGCTCAGTACGTGTGTATCTTTAGCCATAGATTCCTCGGGTCTATGCTCGTTCTCGTACTGTCCTTGTCAGGTTTTAATACCAAGGCCATATTAGCTTCATAAAATAAATTGGGCAGCTTTCCCTCTTTTTTTCAGTATTCAAATAACATAGAAAATAGGAAATACAGGCTCCTTGAAAGTCTGGGATAACTCACTTGTAAAAGGTCTAAGGCTCTTTTTTTTTTTTCTTTTTTTTTTTTAATTTTTATTTTTTATTAAATCATAGCTGTTTTAAGCAGCGTGAGGAGTGGTGATCCATTTAAGGTGGGTTTGGCTGTGAGTATACAGCAACTCACTGGCAGTGTGAGGCCTTACCTGCGTCTGCTGTGTGTCAACTTTGCTGCGTCCACTAGGACCAGCACAGCTCTGCCATCCTGAGCGATGGCACCAGGGATGGGGCCAGGAGGGCTGCATGCTCCAGTCCAGTCCTCTATGACACAGATCAGGCCGGCAAGGCAGGGGAGAGAGGTGTCTGCAGATGCCCCCCAGGAGACTGTTTCTTACGTTCCACCTGAGATGGAGCACACACCCATTGATGGTCTGAAAATTGGCAAAAGGAAGGATTGCCGTGATACACGTCAGTCAGTCAACATTTGTCCTCAGCTGAACCCGTTTCTGCTGGAGCATAGTGTGGTCCTCAAGCCAGACAGAGAGAGGCCACGGGTGCCGCCAGAGCAGGAGGTCGCTCCAAGTTCCTGCTGCTTCTTGGGACAATTTAAATTTTTATGTATTTTCTGAAGTATATCAATTTCATCTAGATTTCCAGGTGTATTAATACTTGGAATACAGCTATCAACACTGTTTTATGATTTTAAATTTTATAATTATTTCCTTTTTTTTTATTCTATATGTTTTTTGCATTTTCCGTTTCTTTTTCTTGACCAGTTTTGTCAGTAATGTCTCCTTTGAGGAAGACTAATCTAGGCTCATGCCAGGTGTTGGTTTTGGTCTCTGCTTTGGCTTCTGTTTTCTTGACATTTCTGCCTTCATCTTTGCATTTGCCTTTTCGTTTCTTTAAATTTGTTGTTTTCCTGTTTTTCTAGTGTCTTGAGTTAACACTTGGCTCACTTGTCTCTAGACAGCCCTGTTTCCCGCTGTGTCTCATTCTGTCTCACCACTCACACGTGGGGCTTCTGCAGCACTCAGCTCTGGGTACCACACTTCTGGATTTTCTTTTTGTTTTTCTCTTTAACCTAAGTTACTGAGTCATGAGTATTTTACCTTTCGGGCACAGGTTGTTTTAAAGTTCTGCTTTCATTACTGCTATTTTTAAATACGTTTTTAATTTAGATTCATAGAAAATTTGCAAATATAGTACTGAGTTCTGTATGTCCAGCCCCTTGATGTTAACATTTTATGTTGCCGTAGCACTTTTTGCAGAATGAGAAACCAACCTTGGTACATGACTGTTACTAACTAAACTCCAGACTTGCTTTGGATTTCCGTTTCCCCATTTCCCTTTACTGCTCTGGAACCCAGTGCAGGGTAGTGTTGCCTGTGGTCGTCATCGTTCCTCTGGCCTGTGACAATTTCTTCCATTTTGACCATTTGAGTAGTACCAGCCGGGCATTCGTAGTTTGGGCTGGGGTCGGGTTGTGGGGAGGGTACCCCCGTCAGGGCACGACGTCACCACCCTCATCGCTGCCAGGCGCTTGGTTAAGGGTGTGTGTCTACCACCTTTCTCCAGTGGGAAGTAAGAGATGTTCCCTTTCCAGACGGGTCTTTGGAAGTGAGACAGTAAGTCTGGCCCACCTTTGGGGTGCAGGGGGCAGGGAATTAAGCTCTACGTCCTGGAGGGGCTAACATCTACCTGTGTTATCTTTGTCTTCTCCCCACTTACCTGTCTGTCCCATGATTCCTGTCAGCATAGACTTGGGCACGGCTCAGCACTACCGCTCTTGGCCTTAAGCCGTTGGCCTCAGCTCTTTCAGGCTGGTCCTCGTCCTTTTCTTCTTTGTGCACTTCCTTCCTTTCTGCTACCACCAGGTTCTGGACACGTACCCTGTATCATCACTGTCCCATACTCAGTATCAGCCATCTCTCCAGGGAGCCCTGGTTCTTTACATTAAAGAACAGGATTTTGGGCGCTGAGTGTGTCAACTTTAAACCTTGTTGCATGTGGCCAGAAGACACAGAGTTAGGGGAAATCTGTCATTGTCATTTATCTCTTCTTCCAGTTCTTGGGTCTCCATTACCTATAGATACACTCAAGGTGGGTTTGCATAGTGGGGAGCAGTAGGTGCCTGGTGCTGAGGCAGAGCTGGATTGTGTCATGGCACCCAGGAGGCTTTCACGCCTCAGGGCCCAGTGTTGGCTGCTGTCCCTCCCTGCCCGAGCCTGAGCACTGCCCTGTGCGGTGGACCCCTGGGCCAGCTCTCCTTCCTCTCCTCTGCACGCTCCTCCCTTCAGGTACACATGCAGTTGAAGAGTGCAGTGGTTCTGTGAGGATGGCGACAGCGTGATGACAGGGAGCTACCCGTGAACACGTCGGACAGCCGCAGGGAGCTAAACATCACGAGAGGAAACCCTGGTGCAGGGCAGCACTGCTGTGCTGGGAGCACCCTTCATGCAGCTGTAACAGCAAGGCCTGTTTCCCAGATGTCACACTCCCTTAATTTTCTTATTTTCTATGTCTTTCTATGTCTTTCTATGTCTCTCTTTATGAGAGAATAACCATGTTCCACTTAATGTTTTGGTCCATGTATATGATAGTGGTCCCTTGAGGTTATAATAGAGCTGAAGAGTTCTTTTCTCCCAGTGACAGCATGATGACCCTGGCCCTGTGGAGGCCTAGGGTGCAGTGGCATCAGCCCAGCTTACAGCAGCCTCAAACTCCTGGGCTCAAGAGATCCTCTTGCCTCAGCCTCCTGAGTAACCGGGACTACAGGCACCACCACAATAGCTGGCTAATTTTTCTATTTTTGGTAGAGACAGGGTCTCACTATGTTGCCTAAGCTGGTCTCAAATTCCTGGCTCAAGCAATCCTCTCACCTCAGCCTCTGAAGAGTGTTGGGGTTACAGGCATGAGCCCCTGTGCCCAGCTGTGTCTTAGTTTTTAACAATAAGGGTATTTTTGAAGTTAAAAAAAGAGATTTTTTAATTAGAAAAAAGTTTACGGAATAAGGACATAAAAAGTATTTTGTATAGTGTATAACATGTAAGCTAACTATTGGCCTACATATCAAAAAGTTCTAAAAAAATCAAAATGTTTACAAAGAGAAAAGTTACTTTAGGGCGGCACCTGTGGCTCAGTGGGTAGGGCACTAGCCCTGCATACCGAGGGTTACGGGTTTGAACCTGGCCCTGGCCAAACTCAACAAAAAAAAATAGCCAGGCGTTCTGGCAGGTGCCTGTAGTCCCAGCTACTTGGGACTCTACTGAGGGTGATAAAGTGAGACATAGTCTCTTAAAAAAAAAAGTTACTTTAAGGTTAACTTATTATTTAAGAAAGAAAATATCGTAAATTTCGTGTGGCCTGAGGGTCCCATGTTGATAAGGACTGCACACGCAGACATCACACACACTCCCCAGTCCCGCACTGAGCCCCAGAGCCACCTCTAGTCCCACAGGCTCCGTTCACGGTGAGTGCCTTGCACAGTTGTATCATTGTTTGTCTTTATATTATGTTCACTGCCCCTCGTCTATATTCAGATGCACAGGTTCCACCGTGCGGTGACGTCCTGCAGCACCAGTGTGGTCCGGGGCTGCTCTGACTCATTCCCCCAGCAATAGAATCAGTCTGAGAACGTGCCCCCCACAAAGTGCTCACAGCTGGATCTCAACCTTTTCTCCCAGCCTTTTAGTTGACATTCATGTTTCCACTATAAAATTCCTGTCTTTCTCCTACACCACTTTATGTAGGGGACTTCTGTACCTGTGATTTTGGTATCTGACAAGTTAGAGGGATCCTGGAACTCACTCCTGGTAGATACTACAGGGGTGACTTGTGAAGTAAAGGGGTGGCGTGAAATGCACTACCGTAACATCTGTCTGTAGTGAAGCTGTGAACCACAGACGGGTGCCATGCTCTGAAACACCCTGACTCATGTTCTGGTTGTCTCACTTTCAGCACAGAAGTTGGGCCTCGTTGAGCCTCCCCCGTTGCCACTGTCATCTGATGAGTGGGAGAAGGTGAAGCAGAGGTCCGTCCTGCAAGGGGACTCCATGCAGCCCTGCCCGATATGTAAAGAAGAGTTTCGCCTCCATCCGCAGGTGCTGAGCATGGGGCTGTTCTCAGTGACTAGACATGGGGTGGGCTCACCACCAGGCCTCAGTGTTGCCTTTTATCCTCCTCTGTGAGCACAAGTATCCTCCTCAGATACTTGGGTTTTCTTTCCATTCATTAAAGTCTGTGTGTGAGGAAGAGCTAAACAGCTTTATTTACTCAATGACAGTAATTCTCAAGTACCAGGTTTATACAAAAGTAATGCCAGAAAGCATGATGGCAGGGTGTGGGGAAGCATGTGTGCCCCAGGGCAGAAAGAACGAAAGCAAAAGGAATTTTTAAGTTTTGTGAATTAAATCATAAAAGAAAATTAAACAAATAACAGCAACAACAACAAAAAACATTCTTGAGTATCTCCAAAGAATTTGTAGGAGAATCTTTTTAAAAAGTAAAATATTTTAATCTTTACTCATGAAACTTTACCATGGTAAGATTGATATTACCCTGGGTTTACAGATGATATATGACTTATAGCATAGGTTTTTCCTACACATAGTTTGTCTGCCTAACTATTATGTCCTGGAAGTTGGGGATACTTACATTCTCAGAACTGTGTGTATGAGATCACGGCTGCCTGTCAGCAATTTCCCACAGCATGTAGCACGATGCTTCCTGCCCTGGCACTCAGAGATGTGCTAAGAAAACAGGAACATACTTTAACACCCCTGAACTCACAGCACAGGACCCTGGCCTCCCTTCTCACCCTGGCACATTGACTCTCAAACTCAATTTCAGTATGTTTCATCACTGACAAGCTCACAACAGTTAAATTTTTGTTCTTTGTAATTTGAATTCACAAATTATTTTAATCATATTTGTTATATTTCAGTTCTTTATCAGGACCTATCTTACATATGTAAAAGTTGGGTATTTTGGAAAGATTTTAGCATTTAAACCACAGAATTACCTTTTAGGATAATTTAGTACTTTGGTGTAGCACAAGTGTTAATAGAGTTTTTCAAGGAATCCTTCTGGCCTCAACAACCTGCTTCTGGTGACTTGAACAGAAACTTCTCCAAAGATGACACATGAATGGCTAACAAACACATGAAAAAAATGCTCATAATTTTTAATCATCAGAGAAATGCAAATCAAAATCACTCTGAGACATCATCTAATTCCAGTAAGATTAGCCCACATCACAAAGTCCCAAAATTGCAGATGCTGGTGTAAATGTGAAGAGAAGGGAACACTCTCTGGTGGGACTGCAAACTAATACAGTCTTTCTGGAAAGAAGTATGGAGAATCCTCAAAGACCTCAAAGTAGACCTTCCATTTGATCCCCCAATATCATTACTAGGTTATCTACCAAGAAGAACAAAAATCACTTTACCACAAAAACATTTGTACCAGAATGTTTTTTCTGGCTCAATTCATAATTGCCAAGTTGTGGAAGCATTCCGAATGGCTTAACAAATTATGGATGTATGTTTACCCTGGAGTACTATTCAGCCATTAAAAAAGATGGAGGCTTTATGTCTTTTACATTTACCTGGATGGAGCTAAAATACATTCTTCTTGGTAAAGTATCGCAAGAATGGAAAAATAAATATCCATTGTACTCAATACCAACATGAAACCAACATATAAATAATTACATGCTCATGTGAACAGTGAAGCACAAATACAATCTATTACAGGGCAGGAAGTGGAAGGTGGGGGAGAGGATGATTGGCAGAAGGAGGGAGGGTGTGTGAGATCTCACCTGTGGTGCACATTGCGAGGGCAGGTACCACGCCCTCTGGATGAGGGGCTCTCACCTGTGGTGCACATTGCGAGGGCAGATACCACGCCCTCTGGATGAGGGGCTCTCACCTGTGGTGCACATTGCCAGGGCAGGTACCACGCCCTCTGGATGAGGGGCTCTCACCTGTGGTGCACATTGCCAGGGCAGATACCACGCCCTCTGGATGAGGGGCTCTCACCTGTGGTGCACATTGCGAGGGCAGATACCACGCCCTCTGGATGAGGGGCTCTCTCACAACTGCAACTTTACCCTGTAGTGAGGATAATGTAATCTAAACATCTGTACCCTCATATTACTCTGAAATAAAGAAGAAAACCCAACCTGTTTCTGAATTACACTATAAACAGTTAGCCTGATGACTGTAAAGAGATAGAAAACTTACAGCTGAACATCACAGGGGGTGACCAGGGCACATCCTGCCCAGAATTTCTTTCTTTCTGTTTTTTACTATATTTCTCACTAAATTTTATTATTTTTGTTTTGTTATAGACAGTTCTATTTATTTTGCATTTCTAGTTACATCTGCACCTAGAGTGTTCCTTAGTCGTAAATAATAGTTGGTATTTCCCCAGCATTCATAATGATTTCAGAGGCCCTTTAGTTTATCTGGTCTCTTCAGTAGGCATTATATGCATTTCACAGACGAGGAAATAAGTAAACAATTCCAGTGATCCATCGTAGGCCAACTCAAAGTATGGTAGAGTCCAGCTAGAATGAATCTGAACTGCTATGATGTTTTTGGTGTATTTATTACCACTTAATCATTTATTTTTGTTATATCAAGGAATGTTTGCCAATAACAAATTTTATAGACATTTAAAAGTAAAATATTTTAAATATATAGGACTATAATTCTATTCAATATAGATTAGCTATCTGTTGATAAAGTACTTTGGAAGATTATTCTATAAAGAATAAGTAATGAAGTTCACAAAATACTGCTATTTGGTGGACTGGTAATAACAGGAAAGTATCCACATTATTGAGTTTACTCAGTTTAGATTTACTTGTTGGCAAGTTTCAAGAAAAGGTTTTAGAACTGAGTTCTGTTCCAATGCTGCTTCTTTTATTCTCATTTAAGAAGAAAGTATGGACTGAATGAAGGCAGGTGGGTTGGTCGAACGGGGAGGAGTCCCAGGTCAGGCAGCGTGGGATTGAAACCTCAGCCAGGAGTGCACAGACGGCAGCCCCTGAAGTCAGAGTCCAGACGAAGGGAAATACCTTCGCCTGCCCCACGCCTCACTTAAGCCCCAGTTGCTGAAGGGCCCTTGCAGCGGGGCCCTGTGTGTCTAGCCCTGCGCCAGAGCACCGACCCCAACCCTCCTGCCCTGTGCCCCCACCTATCTGTCTATTCAGTGTGAGCTTCTGTCTTTTGTCAGACAGGGAGTTTGGATCACAGAAAGGAGATGTTTTCTTGTGAAGATACTTGTCTTGCATTAAAAAAAAAAAACAACTCATCTCTCCATGATTTCTCACTATTTAAATCAAAGACTGTCAAAATTCTATCTCAAAAAAAGCTGTGATTTCAAAAAAATTTAGGAGTGTAATGAAGTTGAACAAAGACCTTTTCAAAACAGTTCTACGTAGCACTTCTCTGTTGCGTCTTTCCCCAGCCCGCACATTGCTGGATGGGCCAGTCCTCGTCCTTCCTCACCCCTTGTAGCTTAAACTCGCTCTTAAGATCTACTGGGAGACACATCCAATTCATTACTGTTTGACTTTTACAGATACACTCATTTTAATAGCTTAATACCAAACTTCATGTGTGCATCTCATGTTTCATATTGTTGCTAACTTAATTTTTCTAATGTAGATTATATACTTGTGCTGTGCTACTAAACTTACACATTAAATAGTGTAAATATCGAAGTTATTAATTTGCTTTTTAAATTTTTCAAATAATACGCCTTACCTTTTAAGCATTCAGAATTTTTCTTTTAATTAAAGTGTTTATGTTGCTTTCCTTTCATTAAACTTCAGACATCTTTTTGTTTCCTCCTGAACAGGTGCTGCTTTCATGTTCCCACGTGTTTCACAAAGTGAGTGAATCCCGCCTCACCCTGAACCAAGACTGTGCATCACTCCTTGCAGCTCAGAGAAGCCTCCCTCACTTTAAAGTCTCCTCAAAAGAGCCATTTGTTTTATTCATAATCACCATTTATAGTTAGAAACATGTCTGTGGGCTACAGTACAATTCATCCTATTTTGAAAATCACGAACTTTATGTGACAAAAGAACCACAAATGTTTGCATAACAGGTTGTTGCTATTGGCGCACATCAGAGTGAGTGATGGCTTGAGTCCCGCACACCATCTTGGTGCTGGCCTTACACACAAGCGTGACTTACTCAGCTTTATACTAGCTGATTTTCAAAAGGTTTGATGTCTCTGCAAGTATATTCTTGTGAAAAACTCATTTTTAGAACAGGTTTCATGAGGACAGTGTTAACATCTGATGAAATTTCTTCCCTTTATGATCTAAATTGGATTAAGTCATAATTATGAGAGAAAAGAACACTGTAATTACATTAGAAGTAAAAATGTTTAAAAGTAATTACTCGTAAAATTTTAAGTGAAATGTTTTTCTTTAGGCATGCCTTCAGGCTTTCGAAAAGTTCACAAGTAAAAAAACCTGTCCTCTCTGTAGAAAGAACCAGTATCAAACCAGAGTGATCCACGACGGGGCCCAGCTATTCAGAACCAAGTGTGCAACAAGGTAAGAGGGTCCCTGCCGGCCACAGGGATGCAGCACAGCATGAAGAAACCTGCGAGAGGCTCAGGGGCCCTTGCTCTGCGTGGCCACTACTGTCTCCCAGGGCCTCGCACAGCACAGGACTCACAGCAAGTTCTGAAATAATTGTCAAACTGGAGGCATCGTGAGTGACTCATTTTCAAATTTCTGTGTTCCAGAATCCAAGCCTCCTGGAGAGGATGCGTTGTGAGAAAGTGGTACCGAAACCTGAGAGAGACAGTGCCTCCCAGAGATACCAAATTAAGGCGAAAGTTCTATGAAAAAAAGGTAGATACACAGCCTGAACTCTTCAGGGGCAGGCTCCACATGCAGGTGGCTTGGGGCTGACGGGGCTCATCGTAAGGGCTTTTAAAAAATGGTTGAGATGCTGCTAAAACTGCCATTCAATTTAAATTGGTTTGCCATCCTAGATGGTAAAATATTTTCATATTTTCCTTTTCTAGTTAAATCATAAAATTTATAAAATCAGACAGGTTAAATTCAGAACAGCTTTTGGCTGGCCATTTTGTGCCAGCTGTGTAAATAAACTAATCTCTTCAAATAAAAGCATGGAAACAAGCTTCCGCTCTCCACACAACCTAAACTGCAAGTACATAAAGATACCAGGTTTACATATTATAGTGACGGCAAAAATGGAAAGAAACTATAGAAATGAAGGCCCTGCAATGCTGCCACTTTGTTGAGACCCCTGAGGCCTGTTGGATCATCCAAATGAGGTTTAGACACAAAGCACTTCTATTTCTCTGCTTTTCTTTATCCATTTTTTATCTTTTATTTTTACTTTTGGGAACTTATTTGACAATTTCGTGTCCCTGTACCCCATACAAAAAGGACAGGCATGGTGGAGTGGGAGGAGCAGCTGGGCCAGCGTGGGTCCCAGTTCTGTCCCCATCAGCCTTGAGGCTGCAGGGTGATGACTGGGACTGTCACTCCAAGGACCTGACCTGGGATGTGTAAGACCTCGTCTCTCCCTTGCCGTGCTGCTCTGAGAGTAGATACAGTATTTACAAGAACCCAGCAGACAGGAGGCACTGCAGATTTGCATAGTACAAGTATTAATCTATTGTCCAGGTGACCTTCAGGTAAATTGTTTCAGAATCAGTGAAGCTCCATGTTGTACTTTTTACAATAGTACCATGGCATCTTGACATGGTGTCAACTTCAGATCAACAAGATAAAACTCCTTAGTCACAATGTTCTGTGACCAGTCTTTGTAGAAGTATTATTTGTACAATTACTTAGATCTTCCCTAAACTTTGTCATTTTCTCCCACTTGGGATAATGAGCACTCAGGGTATAATGTAATCCTCCATTCTGTTCTCTGGTTTGGTGAATTTCTGTGCACACAGCGTCCCAGCTGCTTTTAGCACAGACTCAGTCTGCCCTGCTCAGTGGCACTGACCTCTCTGCCCTCACACACATCTCCTCACCTTTGTCATCCTTTTCTGTGCCTGGGGTGAGGAGACTTCTTTCCAGTGTCACAGAACTACACAGGAACCCTAAAAGTAAGTAGATTGGGGCTTGGCTATAAAGCAATGTGATTCTTTTTCTTACCCCTCCTGGTCATTTATTTATTCCGAGTAATGTATTTATAAGTATGTGCAAAAGAAAATCATAATAGTGGCTTATTGTGATGTCACTATCCCTCAGATTTAATCAAGAAAATATATTTAATTTGCTTCCGGAAGTAAGACAACTACAATATCAATATGTGTGAGCAAATGACCTTTGTCTCAGGGGCAAAGTTGAACCAGTGGGTTGGAGAGTCTGAGTTAGTTCCTGTGCCTTGGGATGCCAGCAGTGCCGTCGCTGATATGGGGGGGGAGGTGGCCCCCTCTGGTGGGGAGCAGGGAGTGGCCCTGGCTAGTGGGAAACATGGGGGAAGGCTGCAGGAGGGTGAGGCAAGAGGCCATAGAGAGAGCATCTGCAATCCTACTTTGATGTAAGAAAAGTAATCTTCTCCAAGCCATTCATGTCCCTTAGACTGGGGAGCCTAGGATACTTAGGGAGAGGGGTGAGCTGTGGCAAGACACCTCTCCTTTCAGTCTACATGTGGTCCTGGGAAAAGCTTTCCATTTTTCAGTGCTGCCCGGTGATTCTTTTTTAAACATTCCCTTTTAAAGAAAAAATAGCAAATCAGCTGAAAGTCCTGATAATTCACTGGATAAAAAGAGTATATGCGTTCTGCCTTCAGTTTTTCTTGGACAGGACCCATTCCTCTTTTACTATTAGAGAGCAATGTGCTGACTTCAGTTTAGACATCAGCCTTCTAAAGTTCTAAAACTTCTAAAACTTCTAAAGTTTTATGGCCAAGATAACGCTGCAGCCTGCTTGAGGTGCTCATGCTCACTCCAGTAAACATGTGCTTGGCCAAGTTAATCGATTTCTAACAGCGTCAGAGACAAATAGTCTATGGTGTTGTAATTCATTCTCATTCCAGCAAAGGGCTCCCATCCACCACTGTCCCCACTCTTCTTTTATCTTTTTTACGTGCTCTTTGCACTCAGTGGTGACAAAGCTCTGTTCTCTGAGCTATTCTTAGTAAGTTCTAATACGTCATAGTGTGTTGGCTTTCAAGTTGAAAGCCATTCATTGTTTTCTCTTAAAAATTTTTAATTACAGATTTGATAGTCGTTTTACTTTATGTGCATAAGTATTTTTCATGTCGACACATCATCTTATAATAACTTGAAAATGCAGGCTATGCTTTGCCTTCACATAAAGTGGTCCTGGGACTCAGCTGTAATTCTGCAGCACACAAGAGTTCACTCACATACTGGTTTTCCACTCTGTAAAGGACCATGATTGACAAGGCTATTTTAAGTAGGTTTTGAGTCTGCAGCCTGAAGCTGAGAGAGCTGTGGTGTCTGCAGCCATGGGGCCGCTCCACGCTCAGAATGTTTGTCAACTAGCACAGAGGCCACAGCTTTTCTTGCCTAGACTCAGCCCTGTAGCAATGCTTCCTAGAGCTTTTTAACCTCTGCAAATAAATCCTCCCAACAAAGAACACATTTTCAATTTCTTTAAGAAAGATAAGGAAAACCTCACGGGCTGGTGGGTGAGGTGTGGGACTCTCTTCCTCATGCCTGTCACCCTGCCTCTGGGACGGCCTGTCATGGTGCCTGCAGAGAGGGCCAGGCTCTGGGAAGTCCTCTGCACCCTCGTGTTCCTCAGGACTCGATGTTCACCTTGTGCTTCTGTGAGGAGGACCACTGCACCATAGTCTGTTCCCGTGCTGGTCCTGCACTTGCGTGTGGTCCACGCCCCGTCCCCTGTGCTGTCTCTTCATGCTCCCTCCCCACAGGAACCCCCTGACCGCAGCACCTGCCGTGAGTCCGGTGCACCCTGTACCCTGCATGCCCTGTCCCTTCCTGTTGTCCCTGCCTCTGTTGAGATGCACCCTCCTTTCATTGGTCTTCACTAAATCTCTGTCCTCTGTGGAGAAAATGCTACTTGAAAGAGAAAGGACAGAAGTGTAAATTATATTTGACCTTATATGTCACAAATTTGGTCTTTGAAGATATTCCCAGAAAATATGAACAGCTAATTCACTGAAGCTGAATATTTAAGAAAAAATTAATTAGCTGATCAGAAGTTTCTTTTTTTTTTTTTTTTTTTTTGGCAGGGGTGTTAGAGGAGGTGAGCATTGAGAACCAATTCAACAGGTTCTTTAGCCCAGTAGCTTTCAGACTTTTCCTCAATCCACAATAAGGAATATGCTGTATATACTGACCCAGCACATACATACACTTAACAGAAATAAAACTTTCATAGAACAAAACTTATTCTTTTTTTTTTTTTTTGAGACAGAGCCTCAAGCTGTCACCCTGGATAGAGTGCAGGGGCATCACAGCTCACTGCAACCTCCAATTCCTGGGTTCAAGGCAGTCTCCTGCCTCCGCCTCCCAAGTAGCTGGGACTGCAGGCGCCCGCCACAACGCCCGGCCATTTTTTGGTTGCAGCCGTCATTGTTGTTTGGTGGGCCCGGGCTGGATTTGAACCCACCAGCTCAGGTGTACGTGGCTGGCGCCTTAGCCGCTTGAGCCACAGGCGCCGAGCCAACAAAACCTGTTGTTACTGCAGGCCCCACACTGTGATCATTTCTATTTCATCTCCAAACTACTGGACCCACTAATTAATGAGTCACTGATGGGTATATCAGTACCTTTCACATATTAATAACTGCTGCACTGAATACTAATAACTTCTCAATCAGCTGAAGGTAATCTTGCTTCATGCTAATTTCATGTGTGGGGTAGGGAGAGGCAGAATAGACATACATGTGTGTATTTATATGTATATGTACACTCAGATCATATGTAATACTTACAGTTTGTTACACAAATAGGCATCATACAATTTTCTTTCAATTCTTATTAATCCTGAAATTGAAGAATTCCCTGATCTCTGCTCATTTCCTAAATCTTCTCTGGAGTTCTTCTCAGTCTTGCTCCCTTAGTCCATTGGGCCGTAAACATTTGGAACCTATAAACCCACACGTCCCTCAGTGAAGCCTGTGCTCCCTGTAAGGTGGTGTATTAGCAGGAGGGCGCACTCCTGCCCCCACTCTGCTGGTCTGTGTGGCACATGCCTCACGTGCCATACGAGCACGGCCCACAGGCCGTCCTTTATGCCTTTAAGAGAACACGTCTCTTAAATTAGATGCTTTTTTTTTCTACCTTTCTAACTTGATAAAACTCATTCTCTTAGCTATACGAATACTCCAGAGAATGTTATTTTATAGTTTCAATCTATAATTTTAAAATACTAACATGTTTAACAAATCTGAAAATTACTGAACTAGGTTATTGAATTTCACATTACCCAGGTGGGAGATGGTTAATTTTCATAGAAACCTCAACTTTTCTGGGTTACGGGGTGCTCACATTATCTGGGTAATCATTATTTCTAGGTGTATCTGTGGGAATGTTTCCAGGTAAGGTCAGCATTTTAATTGGTGGACTCAGTCCCCCAGTGTGGGTGGAGAAGATCCAATCCCTTGAAAGCCTAGAAAGAATAAAGAGGCTATGGAAGGGAGAATCCCCCACCCCAACAATTTGAGCCTGGGATGTTGGTCTTCTTCAGATAGAGAGAAATAGAGTTATACCCATATAAAGCATTTTTAAATTATACAGACTGTTATATAAAACTTCATGCCACTAAATCTGAAACTATAATTGAAATTACTTCCTGTAGGCTCAGCGCCCGTAGCTCAGTGGTTAGGGCGCCGGCCATATGCCCTGGGACTGGTGGGTTTGAACCCAGCTGGGGCCTACTAACAGCAATGACAACTACAACAAAAAAGTAGCCGGGCATTGTGGTGGGCGCCTGTATCCCAGCAACTTGGGAGGCTGAAGCAAGAGAATCACTTGAGCCCAAGAGTTTGAGGTTGCTGTGAGCTATGATGCCACAGCACTCTACTGAGGATGACAAAGTTCAAGACTTAGTCTCAAAAAAAAGAAAAGGGAAAAAATTAAAAAAAAATTACTTCCTGTAAAAATGGTAAACATGGAAAAAAATTAAAGTATAAAACAACTGAGAAAAATTATGAATATCTCAAGTTTTTACTGAAAAGATACTAAATAAAATATAATATCTATTCCTAATATTGATAGTCAGCAAACTAAAACTAGAATTAAATTTCCTTGTCACAATAAATACTACATATCAGAAACCAAAAACTTACTGTTTCAGAAAAGGAAACCCTCAAGATGAAAAACTAGGCTACTTCGTTGTCATCCCACTTTAGCCAATCTTTCCTGATGCAAAAACACAAGAAAACAAAATATATGAAACACACACATACATATACTATATACATTATATAAACCCCTATATTTGTATATGTGGATTTAAAATGCATAAAATCATTAGAAAAATTGTTTGCAGTTAACTACTAGAACATGTTAAAATTTGAGATAAAAATGCAATATCACTTTATAGCAATAATAACCAGCTCTAAAATACAATGAGAAATTATTTCATTAATAATAATTGATAGCTTTTGGCCGGGGCCAGGTTTGAACCTGCCACTTCTGGTATATGGGGCCAGCACCCTACTCCTTTGAGCCACAGGTGCCATGCAAGGGCTTGCATTATAATTACTTGCCACTTTCAATGTGTTTGTGTAATGTTTTAATAGTGCTAGTAAATAAATGTGGGTAAATTTTCTTTTTAAATGTAAAAAAGAAAAATAATAGTTGATAGCTAAAAGTAAACTTAATAAGGAATGTGCAAGACATTGGTAAGAAAAAGTATTTAAATCTGTCCTGCTTATATGGCAAAGTGACCATCTTCATTGGAATTCTTGGTAAATATGGAACATTGGTGTACCTACATATGTTAGCATTTAGGAATTGCAACCATCTTCTTGTGCCTTTTAGTTCAAAACTAAAACAGGTTAATAGCAAACAAGTGTGAAACGTACATAATGCAACACCCTGTGCTAGGAAGGAAAAGTCATCGACCACAGAGGTGCCTTCATACAGGATTATAGCTTTCATCTAGTTGAGTAGTATGTACTATTTTTAAAAATAATTAAATGTCATTTTTCTTAATCAAAAAACAAATTTGTGTGTTTCAGTAAAAAGTTTGAATTATTTTCCTTAAAAATATGTAAGTAAAATGAGGCTATTTGCACCTATAGAAATCACAGACTAAGATATTCAGAACAAAAACAGAAATGAGCTTTGCAATATGTGTCTGCAAAATTCCATCAAGGCCAGGTGTCCTCCTTGGTGTGGGAAGCCTCCAGGTGCTTTTTCACCCACCCCCCATCATCCACCCCACACTTAAATGTGCACACAACTATAGAGCAATAAACTATCAAAGGTCTAATGTTTGAATCTTAGAAATTAGAAATCTTACAAAGCAAAATGTGTAACAATTAACAATACTGAATACAGTAAACTCAGAATTATCCATGGAACACCATCACTCTCAATCTGGGAGAAACTTGTGAAACCTCCAGCCACGTTCCTAAGCTGCATCTCCATCCTGACTATTGGTGAATATTAAATTAATGCAAATTTATTTTGTTTTTAATATAAAAAATGAAATCGCAAATTACCAGGAGAAATAAATCATGTGACACACCCCAAAGTTAAAGACAGATAAATATTGGACCCACTGTCTCCATCAGTCAATAAAATCATGACCTTGCAACTGATTCTCCATTCTCCCCAACAACCCGCTTCAAATTCCATGTTCAGTGGTTTTCAGACTCTGAGTCTGCAGAACTGTAACAGCAATTTGGGGCCCCAGTGAAGTCACTGCCAACTTTTAAAGCTTTTTATTTTACCAAGTAAGAGTTTAAAAAAACACCATCGTGGTATACCATCAGAACCATTTCCTAGAAGACAGTTCTAACACCTGGAAAGTAGGAAGCACCTGACCACACACCAAAGAATATTCCTTTACACTGCAGACTTTTACTAATAGCTTTACAGAAATTTCACCCTGTTGACTTAACTTCTTTTTCCTTTTGCTGGTGAGTGGTTGAAACCTTCTTTGCCGTACTTGGGAACCACCAGTTTAGATCAAAGTTACCTTTATGAAAAAAGGAAGACTAATCATTAGGAAAGCAAAGCACAGAGGGGCAAAAGTCAGTTTGATGCTTTTAGACATGACTTGTTAGAAGTGTTTATTTCATTTGTATGTTTTAAGATCTCACTGTGATAGATAAGTTTTTGATAACTCTAGCTTAGCTCAGGCCATTCTATTTTATTATAAATTAAGCTGTTTTTCTGATAAGGGAATTGTAGTCTTGCACTTTTGCTATTCTGTTAAAAGAAGAGTCAGTGTAATTCTTATTACAGGAAGAGTTAGTGAAGTCTTTCTTTAGTTTTCATGTTAATAGAGGGACCATCTTTCTACAAATAGGAATGCTTACATACACTGAGAATTTCTTTTCACAAATTTGCCTTGCTTTAATATACCATTGACACATTCCTAACAAAACTGAATCATAGCCGTGATGTAGAGCCACAATGCAGGTTCTTTTAACTATATTGCAGTCTTGTGGTAAGAATGGAAAAGGTCACATACTGAGTTTTGTACCAGTGTCAGAGAATTAAAATGCAGTAAGAAATGCCTTTGTCAGAGAGGGATGAGACGGTAGTCCTCCTACACCTGCTCATTCAAGTTTTGGTGAACTCAGATCAAAGAGCCTAGAAAGGTCACTAAAGCTGTCTGGCTAATTCCTGCCACCGGTGTGTACAGAAAGCCCAGACTTTAGCCCAGAACATAGTGATTGGTCCATAGACACCTTTGATCCTTATCTAGAAATGCTGCTAGCATATGTCATATAATTGAGGTATGGTCTTTTATTGCTGCAATTAAAACTTTTCAAATGCATTATATTATCTCCTGCCCAGCTAAAAGTCTTGGCCATTGTTTAAAAAGTGGGGTCAGTGATTTGTCAGATGCTGGGGCTGACTTCAGGGGCCACCTTCCCACACCCTCCAGCAGGAGATTTCTCTGACTTTTTTCATTTACATCTCACCAAACAGCATAATGGTCTTAAAGTTTGTTTAGTCCTTTGACTTCCTTTATCACATAGAGATGGCAAACATTCTGTTGCTAACTTGAAGTGGCTCCAAGCAGCAAGACTGGAAGGATATTAAACCAGTAAAAGCTTATCAACTGATTCATTGATATGCTGTAAATTCCAGGCTTTTCATTTTGCTTTTGAGGGTGGCCATAAGTCAACACATTAGTAAGCAATTTGCTGACATCAAGATGGATCACTTAAAAGGCCTCCTGGGTAGACAGAGTTCACCTGGGTACTTTTGTTAGTATACATTTTTTTAAATGTTTAGCCAGTATGTTACTAGTAAATGACCAGTAATTGCTTTACATATCAATAACTTGAACTCCTAGTAACTTAATTTATGAAATAAGAGGCTGAAAGGAAAAGAATATTAAGACTTTTTTGTAAAATTAAAAAATGTTATATATTTTTTGTTTCTGTAGAATTCATAATATTAACCATTAGTTTAAAAGTTAGCATGCAGTTGTCAGTTTTTTCTGCCAGTTCTTGCCATTTCAATTACTACAGTTTATATGACCCACATGAAAAGGGAGTAAAGAAGAAAAGAAAGAACACTGAAAACAAGAACTTGACATTTCAAAAATACTTAATAGTTGCTACACTTGGGACATTGCTTTGAATTGACTACAACAGCTAGTCAATAAATGTTGATTTGACTTTTTAAAATATCACCCTTGCTAACTTTTGAATCCTTGACACTAAAAGAATGGGGACGGTCACCCCAGTTCACTTTCAGAAATCTGCCTTAAGTGTACACTGAACAATTTTGAGTGTATTAACAAGCTAATGTCTGTTTCAATTATGAGCAAAATGTTCTGTTTTATTGAATTTTTATACTGGAAGTGACTTCAGAATGAAGACAAAACATTCTTTCTTTTGACCCCCTCAAAGAGATTTCTACTGTACTCCTTTGAATAAGTACATTTGGGGCACGTATTTGTCCTCATTTCTAATCTATGGCAATCCTAAAGTTAAAAATTTTAATGAATGCTAAGAGCCTTACAAAGACGAATCAGTGCTTCCCTGAATCTAGGGCACTCGTTCAAGAAGATAAGAAATGCACACAGGAAAAGATAACACTCACCAGCCAGCAATACCTGCCAAGTGACAGGCTACGAGTGCCAGAAGTGTCAAGAGGAGAAAAGTCACTTCTAGCCCAAGTACACTGGGATGCATGTGAAGGACATCAAGGAAACAGAAAAATATAAGAATTATTCATGAAGCCAAATAAACAAGTTTGGGCAAATCATGACATTCATGTAGAAAAGTTATGAGATGAAAGGTTGGTACCTGCAGGTAGTTGAGAAGCCGTTAAAGTTCCTGGCGAGAGTGTCCCAAGAACACGGGGTGCTGGTAACCACCGTAGGGAGATGCACCCACCATCCCTCGCCTCTCTCTCTCCTTCCTCCCCCAGCTCTCCCAGCCCTGCACTGACCCCACACTGACCACCACCTCTGCCCAGGGCCCCTTCCAACACGACTTCCTTCTTCCTCCTGTAATCTCCTCCCAGTCCTCTGCTATACGGGCACTCAGCACATTAAATTGCAGTGTGTTTTTTTCCTGCTAAATCAAGAGGTCCTTGTTACAGGGACACATATTTGTCATCTTTGATCCCCAGGCTAGCACTGTGCCCTTTACACAGTTGCTCAGCAATCCCCAACCTGTTTTAACACACAGTCCCTTTAGAGATTGTCATCCTGTTGTCACACATTGTGCAAAATCTGTAAGTGGTAAATTAAACTTAAAATTATTTTGTTTAGGCCATGTGTGGGGGCTCACACTTGTAATCTTAGCACTCTGAGAGTCTGAGGCAGGAGGAACACTTAAGCCCCAGATTCTGAGGCTGCAGTGACCTGTGATGACCTCAGACTACAGCCTGAGTGATGGAGAGAGACCCTGTCTCAAAAAAAATAAACATTAAAAAATAAATTCAGTTTAAATTGAATAAAATCTATTTTAACAGTCTTTTATCACCATTTTACTACAATTCCCTCATTAACTGCTTATAGAGGGAATCATTTTCTCATTTAAGAAATGCTTTTAATTTTTTTTAAATTAAGGAAGAAAAAAGTGTTAATTGCTAGTAAGTGTGAAAATATTTTGTTATGCAAATGAACATTGAAATATCACTTAGATTTAACTGTGGGTAACAGCATTACAGCCCCATCTAGACCACTTTTGTGGCCTGCACTTGGAGACTGAGGCAGTGCCGCCTACCCAGGGCTGGAGCTAGCAGGCAGGGCAGGAGCCCCGCAGACCCGCCCACCCTCATCCATTCTGCAGGGGCTCAGAGCTCTGCCTGGCTGCAGGTTACTGTCTGCTGTCCCTCCATTCATGCAGTGGGGGAGGGAAGGAAGGCAATAAATAAAACATTTTTGTTAAAAATTTCAAAAAGTAGTAAGTACCAGGAAGAAAAATATAAAGAGAGGGAGGAGAGAGAGAGTCAAGTGGAGAGTGAAGTGTTATTAAATAAAGCGGAAATTGCTGAGATGAAATCTGAACAGATTTCAGGGGAAAATGGAGGGACCAGGCCAGGCCGTAGCTTCCTGGATCTGGGCCGAGGAGTGGGTGCTTGCAAGGGTGCAGGCCGATAGGCGCCAGGTGGTGGGTCTAGGTGGCTGGGAGCAGACTGTGGCCTGTGGGGTCTGGTCTGCAGTTCTGGAGCTCTTGCACAGCATGGTGCAGTGTTTTGTGGCGCATGTGGCAGCAAGCAGGCCGCCTCTGATGGACAGACTCTGTCCGCAGCTCATTGGGAGGGGGTTTCTGGGGGCTCCGGGCTGCCTTGTATTTCCCATCCTACTGGGCCATCATTTTCAGTGGTTCCAGGAAGTGACATGCTCAATAAAGAACTTGATAAGGTTCTGTCCAGTTGGGATTCAGAGAAGAGAACGTGTGGGACAGAGGTGATGGCTTGAAGCAGGGAAGGCTTAAAGCAGTGAAGGCTAACAAGTTTTCAGACTTAAAGCCCTGCAAACCCCAGTGTAATTAAAATGTTTTTTTTGTTTTGTTTTTTTTTAATTATTTTTTATTGAGTCATAGCTGTGTACAATAATTCAGTCATGGAGTACAGTGTGCAGGCTTCACATACAATCGGAGATATTTTTATCAACCTGATTAATATAACATTCATGATATTTTCTCATTTACTGTGTGAAAACAATTTTGATCCGTATTTAGAAGTTTTCTCCTGACCCTTCAAATAAGCACCACAAGTGTGATCTCACTCTTTATCCTCTCTCCCCCCACCCTCTCCCTCCCCTTCCCTCCCTCACCCTTTTCCTCATCTTATTGTGCAATAAGTGGGTTGTAGCCTTCGCTTGAAAGATATAAATTTGCTTCATATTAGGGGTGTATACATTGGATACTTTTTCTTCCATTCTAGAGATACTTTGCTAAGGAGAACATGTTCCAGCTCCATCCATATCAATATGAAAGAG
>CAUYRH010093868.1:0-56838 GCA_963574655.1 Perodicticus potto
GCATCACAGCTCACAGCAACCTCCAATTCCTGGGCTCAAGAGAGTCTCTTGCCTCCGCCTCCCAAGTAGCTGGGACTACAGGCGCCTGCCATAACGCCCGGCCATTTTTTGGTTGCAGCCATCATTGTTGTTTGGCGGGCCCTGGGGTTGGATTCGAACCCGCCAGCTCAGGTGTACGTGGCTGGCACCTTAGCCCGCTGAGCTGCAGGCGACGAGCCTATAAAACTTTTTTTAAGTTAAAAAACATGCTATGCTACTGAAACTCATTTTCTAGACTTGTACAGTTTATTATGATAGCCAGTAGTAGTAGTTCCAGAGTAAGTAGTATTGATTATCATACTGTATACCACAGGTATGGAATATTTTCATTATCACAGAATTCTACAGGACAGTGCTATTATAGGAGTATTAAATATATAAAAACAGTTTCATGAATTTTCCATATTCTGTTTTTAAGTTTGTTTTTACTGAATATGTGGACCACTGTGGGGATTTAATATGAGCCTATAATTGGCTTGCAAAACATAAAATCTTTAGTTATTTTGAATTCAAAGTCTCACAGGAATGCCATTGCTTTTCTTTAACTGTTTTTCTAAGCCAGTTCAGGAAAAACAAGTTTAAATTAAATCAATATTGATTAAACATCTTCCAGCAATAAGTCTCTCATTTCACCCTGTCTCTTAAATGCGTTAAAACTCAGACCAATGAATCTTTACAAAGAGGATATAACATAAAGTCAGGGAAGTGGAGGACGGGAACATTTAGGGCATGTTTTTATTCATTTGTATAGAAAAATATATTTACATACAACTTTAGTAGAACTCTGAAATAATTATACAAGGCAATCTTTTCTAAAATGAAGAACTCCTACACTTACTTGGCTATGTACACAGACTTAACTTTCACGATACTTATAATTTCAAAATGATTACAATTATGTAGTATCCATCATTGTTATAAGGTTTAATTCTTTATATGCCACTTTTTAAACTGACAAATATGAGATCCTATATTCATCCAAATTTCTCAGATCCTTGTTAAAAGAAAAACTTTACAGAAATTAAATTCAACAGAGTTTATTTGAAACCCGGGATGGTGGCTCATCCCAGTACTGTGGGAGGCTAAGGCAGTGCAGTCATTTGAGGAGAGGAGTTTGAGACAAGCCTAGCTAATACAGCAAGATCCCCATTGCTACAAAATTAAGAACAAAAAATAGCTAGACATGGTGGTGTGCACCTCCACTCAGGAGGCTGAAGCAGGAGTATTGCTTGAGCCCAGGAGTTCAATGCCATAATAAGTAATGATAATGCCACTGTACTCCAGCCTAGTGACAGGGAATCTCTCTTTAAACAATAGAAAACAAAATAGAGATTTTGTGTAAAAAATGATTTCATAAGTTGGGCAGCATGCAGACCCAGAAGAGGTAAGAGAGTGCTATTCAGTAGTGTGAGCAGTTGAGATTTTAAAGGGTGAACATGAAAACAAAGAAATCATATGATTGGCTATGTCTGTGTGTCTGCCTTATTTGGACATACTGTGATGAGTCTATTCCTTTATTTGCCCATGATCTGATCAGCTAACTGAAGCTCGGCTGTGATTAACCAAAATGCGGCTATATGTTACAGAAATACAATCCTAAATTATGCTTTAGTTTGTTTACTTACTACGTTAGATTGTGGTTTATTACTTAGGAACACAATATACACATATAGTCCCATCTAATGGCCTCCTGCTTACTTATTCTACACCTCTTTCAGCAACCACTATTTTGAAATAATGGTGAAATACCTGGTTCAAATGCAGCCATTGTCCTGTGATTAAAAATAAATGATCAGGATTTTAGACTTTTCTGTGTGACTATTTAATCCATATACTTGAAGTAACTTAAAATTTGGAGTTTCCTTTCTTATTAATACTTTTTCACTGTGCATAGATTACATTTAGACATGCTCTAATATTGCTTCAGATATTATAATTTTCCTTTACTATCCCTAAGATTCTCGTTTATCCTGTTAATAAGTTTATTATTTTTACCTGACAATACAGCAATGCACATAGTAGACGCAGAATAGTTAAGTATAGGTTCAGCTAAACGGTCCCCTGAATCTGTCAGAGGCAGGGCCTGTAATGTTTGATCAACACATATTTGTTGGATGAACTAAAATGTCCCTAAGAAGACTAGAAGAGGGATTGTACAATCACCAACATTCATTCACAAATGTAAAAATAAGCATTATTTTCTCAGGTGAGTCCACATATGCTAATCAAAATTGCAAATCTTCCCAGGTTCTATATTTTATCCACTGCAATTATAAAAGACTTCACACACACACACACACACAAAAACACACAACACCCAATTGAGTTACCAAATATGTGTCTTTGGGATCTTTCCTTTTCTTTCTACTTTAGTGTACTAGATGATAATTTGGAACATAAAGAGTCTGTACAGTTGGGCAATACATAGTTTTATTGAAAAGAACAGTTAGATAAGTACTTAGACTTTGTGTTTCAATTTATATTTTTTCTGTGTATTATACTACAAAGAGTGGAGCAATCTAAATGTATTGTTTTTATGACATTAAAACTTATCTCTTAAACTCTCCAGACAACAGTTTACACAACTGAAAAATGTAATCAGCAATATCTGCTTTTGTAAGTGTAACACTTGCAAGTATTAAATTATTGGTAAATCACTGTTAATATTCTTTGAATGTAAGAACCAATATTTTAAGATGAAAATATTATATTTAAAACAAATAGAAATATTATATTTTAAGTACTCAGGAAGAGTACAGTATCAGTATCAGTCATTACAAATTCTATTTAAAAGTTGTTTAGATAAAAATATCATTATCATCTTATTGGCAGGTTGCACTGAGTCACACCTGTAATCTTGAGACTCTGGGAGGCGTGGGTACATTGAGCTCAGGAATCCGAGACCAGTGTGAACAAGAGTAAGATTCGGTCCCTACTAAAAATATAAAAATTATTCGGGCATGGGGGCAAATACCTGTAGTCTCAGCTACTTGCAAGGCTAAGGTGGGGGGATCATTTGAGCCCAGGAGATTGAGGTTGCTATGAGCTATGATGCCATGGCACTCTACCCAGGGTAATAGAGTAAGACTTTGTCTCAAGAAAAAACTAATTATCTTGTTTTCATAAATCTGCCTTGGAACTTGATATTTTTTTCAAATACTTATTATTTGTTGAGAAATACTGTATAGTTTATAGCTGAATTATAATTCATTATTTTAAGTTAAAACAATATTTTCAGAAATTGTGTAGCTGACAAGAATTTATGTCTTAAGGCTTCCAGAACACTGGCTGAAAAATCCCTGTGTTTCATGGATTTTGACTTGGTATATAAGATCCTACAGATAAACCATATTCTAATTTCTAATAATTGCCATTTTAAACTGTTCTAAGTATATTGATTTCTAAATAAGTACTATCAAAAATTGGCAAACATCTTAGGTGACTCCATTTAATCATTAATAAATTTGCAAGCCCTTATTGATTGACTTACTGAATGAGTTATATAACCAACAAATATGAGAATCTAGAAATTCTAAAATAATGAGTATTCTAGCTAACATCTAAGTAATATACTTTTTTAGAGATAATGATTTTAAAATGGAAGATAAAAAATAAACACAATTTTTTAAAGTACTAAAACTCTTGATAGACTGCACAAATCGAATAGTAAAACTTCCAAACAGTTTCTATTATTCTAAAAGAGTTCATGTGACTTACCAATCTTTCACTCATGATTATACCTATCATTTTCATTGGTAATATGACTTGAAATGGAAGTTATAGTTTGGCTAATGTCTATAAATGCTGAATTACAGGGAATAGTATTGCTTTTTCTGTATTTGATCTTACAGGCAAAAGCCACATTTTAAAATCCATTGCTCTAATTATATTCAACTACCAAAGCAGTGTTTTGTCATTTCTCCTCCAGGACATCGATTGATGTTTTTATCTTCTATGAAAACCAGCATGATCACTCAGCAAGGATTATACCTTATTTTCTGTAAATAGAATATGAGATTAATATTGGAAGCTCTTGGAAATTATTTAAACCTTGTCATGTCTTCTGCCCTCATTTTGTGATGATTGATGAGCCAATATTTGCAATGTGTAATAAGTTTCATGACTGAAAGCTGTTGAAAAAATAATAGAGTAAAAGCACCTCTTACTAAATAATAAAATTTCCCCATTTTATCTTCTTCCTAGAAAACCTAGAATAAAAATAAAATATTTATGACATTGAAGAAGTGAAATTAAGAATTTGTCTGTTTGTTTTTATCGAACACTTTGTATTTCTTAATTTCTTGGTTAGGATATGTCTTTCTTTCTTTCTTTCTTTCTTTCTTTCTTTCTTTCTTTCTTTCTTTCTTTCTTTCTTTCTTTCTTTCTTGCTTGCTTGCTTGCTTGCTTGCTTGCTTGCTTTCTTGCTTTCTTTCTTGCTTTTATTTTTGCATTTTTGTATTTTTTGGCCGAGGATGAGCTTGAAAACGCCACCTCTGATATATGGGGCTGGTGCCCTACTCCTTGAGCCACAGGTGCTGCCCTGGTTGGAATATTTCTTTCCAGCAAGAATCTTACATTGATAATAGCAAAAGCAGAAAGAGCAAAAACATCAACAGTAAAGAAAAATTAATTAAATGGTTAAAGATTTTTGCTTTTTACTTCCCCTTTGTAAAATATATTACTGTGAATAATATTCTTGTTTCACATGTAATTATCATGTAGTTTCTGTTTTCTATTGTACTATGCAGTAACTTTTCTAATTAAATGTACAAAATGAAAAAGTAATTTATACTTAGTGTTAATTGTACTTTCGTTTAATATTTTAATTAAATAAAATCAAATTGCATGAGTTTAGCTAAATTGATTTTTCTTTCGTTTTTATTTCACTTATTTTTCTTATTTATTGATTTGTTTACTTATTTGCGTACATCTAGAGATGAGGGTCTCACTATATTTCTTTCTCTTTTTTTAGGAATCTAAGATTTTATTGTTTTATTGTTGGGGATTCATTGAGGATATAAGAAATGAGGTTACATTGATTGCATTTGTTAGGTAAAGTCCCTCTTATAATTGTGTCTTACCCCCAGGAGGTGTGCCACACAACATGACCCCATCCCCTTCCTTCCTTCCCTCTCTCTGCTCTCCTTTTTCCCCACTGCCCATCATATACTAGGTCATTAATTGTCCTCCTATCAAAATGGAAATACATAGGATTCATGCTTCTCCATTCTTGTGATGCTTTACTAAGAATAATGTGTTCCACTTCCACCCAGGTTAATACACAGGATGTAAAGTCTCCATCATTTTTAATGGTACTCACACTAAAATAGACATAGAGACATAGAGATTTGGAATTGAATAGAAAACCAGGAAATGAAACTAACATCTTACAACCAACTAATCTTCAATAAGCCAAATGAGAACATACACTTGGGGAAAGACTCCCCAGTCAATAAATGGTGCTAGGAGAACTGGATATCCACATGTAAAAGGCTGAAACTGGACCCGCACCTTTCTCCACTCACAAAGATTGATTCAAGATTGATAATGCACTTAAATTTAAAGGCATGAAATGATAAAAATCCTCAGAGAAAGCAAGTAAAAATACTGGAAGGTACTGGCCCCAGGGAAGACTTTATGATGAAGATTTCTGTGGCAATTGCAACAACAACAACAACAAAAAAAAAACACAAATGGAACTTAATTAAACTGAAAAGCATCTGTACAGCTTTAGAAGACAACAACCAAAGCTAATAGGCAACCTCCACAATGGAAAAGGATATTTGCAAATTTTATATCAGACAAAAGCTTGATAACTAGGATCTATAGAGAACTCAAATTAATCCACATGAAAAAAGCCAACAATCCTATATATCAATGGGCAAGAGAGATGAATAGAAACTTCTTTAAAGAAGACAGATGAATGGCTAGCAGACATATGAAAAAATGCTCATCACCCCTAATATTAGAGAAATGCAAATCAAAACCACCCTGAGATACCATCTAACCCCAGCGAGAATGGCCCACATCACAAAATCTCAAAACTGCAGATGCTGGCATGGATGTGGAGAGAAAGGAACACTTACACTGCTGGTGGGACTGCAAACTGATACAACCTTTTTGGAAGGAGCTATGTATATCCCTTAAAGGTCTCACTATATTTCTTAGGCTGATCTCCAAATCCTAGTCTCTAAGGATCCTTTCAGCTCAGCCTCCCAAGTCTCTGGGATTACAGGTGTGAGCCACTGTGCCCAGCTAAACCTATTTGTCTACAGACAAATAATGTTTCTGTTATTTAAAAAAAAATAATAATAGAATTTTGACTTCAACTATGAAACCACATTTACTCATTTACAAAGATGATTTAAATAATTAATGTGAAATATCAGGCTAATACCATTCAAAACTATATTGTAGCATACACTAAAATATCAATTTTACTTTTATTTATTCTTACAAGTAATACCAAGTTCTATTGAGTGTTACTATATTTGCTATAAAATACAATAATAATTCAATGTAGAATTTATTAGAAATTGTAAGCATATCTTCAAAAATCTGCTAAGGTGTGAGTAAAATAAATTTGTCAATGGGAATTTTATTTATTATCCTTCAATATATTTGGCTGACATTTTGAAATAAAAGGCAAGCAACATTCAAATAATTTAATTTTTAAAGATGACTTTAATATGAAAAGTTGTTGCAATTTTGATAGAAATTTGTGACACATTCGGTAATTCAAAATCAATTCAAATTATTTTATAAAACCTCTAAGCTAATACTAAATATTGAACTGATTTAGAAAATTATCTGCATGAATGCAACCAAATCTATCCTCATTTAAGAATTATTAATGGTATGGGGAAGTTTTTTTATATTTAGGCAAATTTTATTTTATTTTATTTTATTTTTTTTATTTTTTTGAGACAGAGCCTCAAGCTCTCACCCTGGATAGAGTGCCGTGGCATCACAGCTACCTCCAATTCCTGGGCTCAAGTGAGTCTCCTGCCTCTGCCTCCCAAGTAGCTGGGACTACAGGCACCCGCCACAACGCCCGGTCATTTTTTGGTTGCAGCCACCATTGTTGTTTGGCAGGCTTGGGCTGGATTCGAACCTGCCAGCTTAGGTGTACGTGGCTGGCGCTTTAGCCTGTTGAGCCACAGGTGCCGAGCCATATATTTAGGCAAATTTTAAATGCCTTTTTTTAGAACAGAATTTCCATGTGGGTATGTGTTTAGTCTATGAGGAAATTTTTTCTTCTCTACAGATTAATAAATTGAAGAACTTTTAATATGAATCTAAATTTAGAAGTAAAATAGAATTTTTAGTAGCTCGGAAAATGTGCCAGACAAAGTAACAAAACTGTTTATTCAAAATTATTAGGCAAGGAGCCCTATTGATCTTGAAGGAATTGGTTAAAACTAGTAAAGAATTATTAAAAGGCAATGATAGAGAAAAAATTCATAATGTTGGTATCTCCTAATTAAATTTTACTTAAAATGACTTGTTATATCACATACCAATGTTTTTCTCATCTATTAACCCATGTACATAAATTTATACACTTCCAGGCAGAGTTGGAATACTGTGCTGCTTCCTAATAGTGTGGCGTTGCTGTTGTTTTTCTTAACTTACATTCATTTAAAAATAAATCCTATTTTATGTTCTGAAATAAATCCTAGTTTATCTCTGAAGTCTGTATTTGGGTGCAATGTTGCTAGATCTTTTTCTTCTTGGCTAATCATGTTAGATTAAACCTACCACACAAAAAGAGGGTATTTTGTCTCCAAACCTTAATAAAATCATGGCCATTTTATCTCACTAGAGATTGAACAGAAACAATTCTATATTGTAGGAATACTTTAAGGTTGAGGATCTGGGTACTCCATAAGTCCCCCATAAAAATTATCGTTCCTTGTAAACCTCCATCATCTTCCACTAGACTATGGCTCATATCTATAGGCCCCGGGGCCCAGCATTAGGCAGAAAATTGGAAGATTCTGTTTTGTGATATGTGACCTCTCAAACAAAAATGGTGGATACCAATGGTTGTGACATACGTTACATATGTTACCATTTTTTTCTCTACTTCTGCCCTACATTGTCCTGTAAATCTAAGATGGAAGGTACTTCACCACACCCCCAGGGTCCCCCTGTCTTCAGCATCTGAATCTCATTTCCACAATTAGCAGTGCATTCCACTAAGGTTTGAAATGCAGAGGGGAAGCAGAAGCTCTTTACTTCTTTCTCCAGCAGTGAATGTCAGAGATCAGATGGGACTTTTCCAGTGACCTCTGTGCTCCTCTGCCACACACATAGACTGCAGAGAGATTTTTAAGCAAGTATCCTGCTTCTAGTTGACAGCAGTTGTTTTCTGGCTTTATCTGTCAGGGCAGCAAATCTGAAAGTTAGTATAGTGGCAGTTCTAGCTCATCTTCCAGGCCTACCAATACCTTTGATGCTTAACTTACTGCCTCATTGAAATGCCTGAATATTTTTACTTAAAAGATGAACAATAAATGCGTTGAATCATAAATAGTTGTAAAAGTGCTATAAAGATTAGAGGAAATTTCTTAGAAAATAAGGGCAAAAAAGACAAAAATAGGAGAGCCGAATATTCTTTAAAACAGAGAATCAGAATATAAATAAAAGCAGTTGCTCCGTTAGAGAGGACTCAAACAAGTAACTATGTCAAGATGGTTTCTCTGAACCAACAGTGTCCAGCTTTAAAAGGATTACCATAATGATGGACGTAATGAATAAAGAAAGTCACACATCAATTCGCTACAGTGAAATTTGAAAGTTCTAAATTCCAAAAAATTTTCAAAGCTCACAGGAAAAATAAAAAAGTCCACAAAGAAGATCAAGAATCACAACTGTATTTATTTTCAACAACAACAACAACAACAATAGAAACTATTAGAAAATTTTAAAAGGCATTCAAAATTTCAAGGTTAAATTCTTTCATACTTGGAATAAAATTTCTAGCCAAATGATAAATTGCAAAATAAAGTTTAACTGATATAAAAAGTATCAAAAAAATTATTTTCATTTTTTTTAATGGAACCTTCTAAAGGAGATACCTCATCAAAATAATTTTCATTGTTTAGAGATAAATACTGGAACAGGATAAGGGCTCTCAGATGACTGTATCTTAAGAAATGACAATGATATTTAGAAACAAGAGGTTTACATATTTTAAAAGGAAATCTTCACATGGAGAAAACAAAATAAAAGGAAGAACGATTAACTCTATGGGAAACAAACACAAAAAAGATGTATAAAAAGAAAAATATAATCATTGTAGACTCTGCCTCAGTTGTAGAGAGGGAATGTGACTTATACGATATATAAGGTAAGTAGTATAACCTCATATTTGTTAATAAGATGTCAACAAATCATCACAAAACATAAGCATATTATGTAAATATATTCAGAAAACTATCAAAAGCTACAGCAAAAATTCTTTAAGTAGCTGCCCCTAGAGCAGTGTACATAGGAAAATGTGAGAAATTTTTCTTTTTCTTTTCAAGGATGCAAGAAAACCTACTTGACATTTTCACCTCCTTATATATAATATAATAAAAGCATAAGTTGCTGTTTAATAAGCCCATTAGTCTTAATTGGGTTAGTGATTTTTAAATCAACTGTGCATTAAATTTTAAACTCTAAATTATGGGTTTTGGCAGCATATACATTTTTAAGTGAACATGCATTTTGTACAGGAGAAAACAATAATCATATTTTAATATGAATAGAGGACAAAAGTACGCTGTATTTCTTAAGATTTTTTTTTAATGTGAAAATATTCACGTATGAATATTCTACCTTCGGATACAAACTAACAGAGTTGTTTTCTTAGAACACTGTCACTGACCTTCTACTGTCTTTTCTAGTACTGAAAATTGTCAGGGAGTATTTTAAGGCTCTAATCCTAACCCTAATGTCTTGTTACCCCCAATAACTTTACAAATATCGAACAATTTTGATGCCTGTCCTGAAGATGAGTTATATAGCAGCTGTATTATGATTGAGACTTGTAGAAATTCTTTTTTTTTTTTTTTTAGAAATTCTTGAGGCATGATCCCAATCTCAGTTTTGAAATTGTTCGATTTCGCATACTATTTTGCACAAAGAATTAAGAAGGAAAAAGTCTTCTATAATTGTGATTGTTCTTTAGTTTTGTCTGTGTTGTTGTGTGTTGTTTCCATATCGAAGTTTTGTTTTTTAAATAAAGTTTCCATATTTACTATTCTCTTTACCTGCTTATATAATAAGAGATGTACAAAATTGGCAACCTGGTGATTTTTAGGACTGCAGCCTGTCAATAAATGTTTTTTCTTCTTCAGTGGTTGTAAAATTTTTAAGGAATGCATTTTCTTCTTCATAAAGTAATATTTATATGATGACAATATGATACAATATTAATAATAATTTAATGTTTATTATTTTGCAAAATGTTTACTAGATCATTACATTTTATCTTAATATATTTTTCATTGTAAATAATAATTTAACTAATAATAAGGTTTTAAGTGAATTGGTTTATTCTTCTGTATGACATTCTTAATTTCAAATCCCTTCCAAATGAAGTCTTTTTAGGGTTTCATTGTTTAATCTGTTTGGCGGGGTTTTTGCTTTATAATTTTCTTCCCTTATCCTGATGTGTAAAAATCAGAACACAGAGATTTAAATTTCTTTGAATGACCTTATTTATAGAAATATAATAAAATAATATTTGATAAAAAGTGTCTAGAAGATAATTTTGACTGGCATAGGAGTTCAAAAGCTATTGAAAACTAGCACTCTCAGCAAAATAAGGAAAAGAGGATTAGATTACGTTAACTTATCAATGCCCACAGAAATGGTATTTAAATGAAAGAAGGTGGGCGGTGCCTCTGGCTCAGTAAGTAGAGTGCCAGCCCCATATACAGAGGGTGGAGGGTTCAAAACCGGCCCCGGCTAAACTAAATGAAAGAAGGAAAAAGACATAGACTCATTTGGTGCATCAAAAATGTTGATGTGATTAGAGCTTCTCCTTTAAAATTCATAATTTTTTTTTTGTCTCCTGGGCATAGAAATTAAAAAGGAAAATGTTATACAGCTAAGTAAGTCAATACATTTTCTCACTATGTCACCCTTGGTAGAGTGCTGTGGTGTCACAGCTCACAGCAACCTCAAACACTTGGGCTTAAGCCATTCTCTTGCCTCAGCCTCCCAAGTAGCTAGGACTATAGGCTCCCGCCACAACGCCCGGCTGTTTCCTTGTTGCAGTTGCCATTGTTGTTTAGGAGGCCTAGGCGGTGTTGGAACTCACCAACCTCGGTGCATGTGCCTGGCACCGTAACCACTGTGCTATGGGCGCCGAGCCTGTCTAACATTTTCTATAGGAAATCAAAACTAGTCAGTTAGCTAAAAAAATTCATAGAATGTGTATTAATGAATCTAACTTCATATATAATATGATGTATACATTTTCTATTTTCTCAGAATTCACTGTGGCTGTTTATCTTCACAAATGATGCTTACAGTCATTATCATGATCAGTTTGCCTGAAGGTATTTTAGTACAATATGTTTTATTTCTTCCACAGTTCTTACCCTGGGAGAAAACAAACCTAGAAGCAAGTGCTCTAGATTATATCACCACCTTGATGTTGTTATTTCTCTAAATCTTCAGTTCTTACTATGGAGGTCATTCTAGGAATTTAAGCTCTGAATAAATTGAGGGCTCCCTAAGGACACTATCCGAATGTGTGTTCTCATAATTTATTTTAATTTAGTCTTCTTCACAGATTTCAGTCATACCACAAATTCACAATGTTTATATAAGTTTCAAACTTCCAAAAGAGTCATAAAGCAATTGAATATAATTTTTATAAGATAGTATAAAGTGTAAATAAGTGATTAAAAAAACCCCTAATACACTACATCCAAATACCACATAGTAATGGGACCGAATGATCTAATTGTCAAGTTCTTAAAATAATAACCTGTCAAATATCAATGAACATGAAGTAGATGATCTTATGATCTTAAGATGATTTTAAAACCACTAATTCCACAATTAAATCACTTTTTACTGAGTGTAGTTTAAAGATGATAGATCACAGTGAATTATGGTATAGCTTTCTCACTATGACACACAATACTTCTAATAGATAACTTAGAAGCTATTTCTGATACGTAGTTTATAGACTTACTTTTAAGAAAAGGCAACTTTATTAATAATAGGGGAGAAAATTTCTTGAAGTTGGCACTAGCAAAGAATTAGATTTATGGATTTCAAATACAAATAGTAAACTGAATCATCTGGAGCATGGCAAGATTAATAACATAAGAGTCCATGAAGTTTACGTAGAAACTTTCAAATACTATAGTTCATTGCTTGTGTTTATGTTAGTAAACTGTAAAAATGCTTTCAGAGTATTATGGAATATTCAGAACTGTGATAACAAGCTAATTGTGTATTGTTTATCCAATATTATTTTTTTAACCAGTGGAACATATTTTAATTGTATAGCTATTCAAAAATATTTTAACTAAATTTCTCATGGGTAAAGTACAGATTTTTTTAGAGGAAAGCATATTCAAATATGTTAAATAAAATCTATAACGTTTGCTTGATGAATTGACATCTTTATTGATTGAAGGGTAACTTAATAATTATTTATTCCAGTTCCTCCCGAGGAGGCTATCTGAAAACTAATATCTAAAATATGTTCAGAAAATTTTGGTTTAATTCACAAACTGACAAGAAGACATCTGGTTTGTAAATCCATCTTGAACTTAATTTTTATTGATTTAAGTCTTCCATTTATTGTTTAATCATAAAATTAGTTCATTAAAAAATCCTTTTAATGAAATTAATGAATGTATTAATTTAATTGAAAGTTTGTCATAAAAAGAATGAGTAAGTGGGTAAATTAATTGCTGTGGTTTGACTGTCTCCTAACAAATTCAAGTTGTACGTAATTACAAGTATTGACTGGTATCACCTTTAAGAGGCGATTGGATCATGAAGACTGTGCTCTCCTAAGTGGATGAATGCATTCATAAATTAAAGATTAATGGATTAATGGATGCCCATAGAAGTGGAACCGGTGGCTTTACAAGAAGAAGAACAAGGAGCTTATCTGGGACATTAGTGTGCCTGGATCCTTTGCTTTGTGTTGACCTGGGGAACCTCCAAACTCCATGGAGTCTCCCTCTCTGAGTAAACCCTCACTGATGGAGCCTACCAACCTTGGACTTCTCAGCCTTCATAACTGTAAAAAAATAAATTTCTATTCCTTTTCTCCACAATTTATCTAGTTTTAGGTATTCTGTTATAAGCAACAGAAAAAGGACTTATCACACCAACCCTCTGCCTTCAAAGGGGTGGGGAGATACTTAAACTTCAATTTCAGAACATCGTACACTGGAAGTAGTTATAAATGTGTAATATGCAAGTATGTGAATATTTTAAGAGAGTATATGGTGTAGGTTAAAGTTATTCAGTCATTACTGTATGTTTAAGTCCTAGTTTGTATCAATTATCTCACATATTCTTCATCACACTTGTGTAATAAAATTCATTATTATCCCTGTTTTGAGGATAAAGTAGGTAAAGTTTAGAGCAGCCATGTGATTTGTCTGGAGTCATGCCAGTGTTCAGTTAGTTCATAACCAAAATTTAATACAAGAAGCCTGAATCCTGATTCTAAAAATTTACACACCGGCATACATATTATATATTAGAAAATTCCCTATTCAAAGACATTTTTTAATCCCCTTACCTCGAAAACTGTAAGCTGAATGAATCAGTAGGTAATATATATAGTTGACACTTGACTAAAGCAGAAGTTAGGGGTGCTGGCCCCTGTAGCCAAAATACAGTGTCTAAGTTTTGACTCTCTAAAAATTCAGCTATTAACAGTCTTCTAATATAGTTCATTACACCCTTTTTGTATATTATATGTATTATAAACTATAGTTTTAAAATGAAGTAAGCTAAAGAAAATATTATTAAGAAAATAATGAGAAAAATAAAATATACTTACTTTTATCTGGAAGTGGGTCATCCTGAAGATTGTCATCCTTGCTGTCTTCTCTCTGAGTCCATAGAGGAGGGAGCGGAGGAGCTGGTCCTGATGTTTAAAGGGTGGTAGAATTTGAAGAAAGTCCAGATATGAATGGAACCATGAAATTGAAATATGTGTTTTTCAAGGGTCAACTGTATTTAAAATCTGTATTTTAAAAGAAAACTAAATTTGAGATTGTGTATTATATTATGATTTCCATCTTAAGCATTTTAGATAGATTCATCAAATCATTCAAAATATCACCAAAATGAAATGTATAGGCATAGTGTTGGTAACATTAAATAACCTTCCTGGAGCTGGGCACAGTGGCTTCCGCTTGTAATTCTATCACTCTGAAAGCCGAGGTGGGTAGATGGCCTGGCTAACAGGTTTGAGACCAGCCTGAGCCAGAGCAAGACCTTGTCTCTAAAAATAGCCAACCTTTGTGGTGGGTGCCTATAGTCCCAGCTACTTGGGAGGCAGAGGCAAGAGGATTGCTTAAGCCCAAGAGTTTGAGGTTGCTGTGACTTGTGATGCCATAGCACTCTACTCAGTGTGACAAAGTGAGACTGCCTCTAAAATAAATAAATAAATAAAATTAAATAGCATTCCTGACCCCATAATATATTATTAGAAACATCTCCAAAAGTAACAATATAATATATATATGTGTATATATATATATATATATATATATATATATAATTTTTTTTTTTTTTTGAGACAGAGCCTCAAGCTGTCACCCTGGGTAGAGTGCTGTGGCCTCACAGCTCACAGAAACCTCCAATTCCTGGGCTCAAGCGAGTCTCCTGCCTCCGCCTCCCAAGTAGCTGGGACTGCAGGCGCCCGCCACAACGCTCGACCATTTTTTTGTTTGCAGCCGTCATTGTTGTTTGGCGGGCCCGGGCTGGATTCGAACCAACGACCTCAGGTGTACGTGGCTGGCACCTTAGCCCATTGAGCCACAGGCACCAAACCAAGAAAAACACATTTAAATAAAAATACTTCACTGCCTCAGAGACATAAAAGCAGGATTCATATCCAAAAATTAAGAACAAGAATATAAAAAAGAACAGGTGGTCACTTAGCAATGGATATATGAACAAAGTAGACAAATGAATCAGTGAAATGTAAGTTACAACTGAGCACAGCTCATAAAAATTTAAAGTGTGGATACATGAAAAACATCTAGAAATTCTAATATTTATAATATAAGAAACTTATCACAAAGGAAAAGCAATATCTAAACAAATAATGGCCAAGACTGCCCCAGAGTTTAAAACAAGAGTCTTCAGACTGAAGTGTTCACTAAGCACTAAATCATAGAAAATCCACACTTAGATTCTTTTTTTTTTTTTTTTTTTTTTTGAGACTGAGCCTCAAGCTGTCACCCTGGACAGAGTGCTGTCAACCTCCAATTCCTGGCTCAAGCGAGTCTCTTGCTTCTGCCTCCCAAGTAGCTGGAACTACATGCACCCGCCACGATGCCCAGCTATTTTTTTGTTGCAGCCGTCATTGTTGTTTCGCAGGCCCAGGCTGGATTTGTGCCCGCCAGCTCAGGTGTATGTGGCTGGCACCTTAGCTGCTTGAGCCATAGGCGCCGAGCCCACACTTAGATTCTTAAAAAACACAGTAAGATTCTACCAGGAAATTTTTGTAAGCTGGAATAAAAATGAAAAACATTATCAAAGAATAAAATAATAATCTTAGCTACCCAGAATCCAGAGGATAACACGAACGTCAGTACTCTGCTTAAAATCTTCCAATATTCCCCTTTGCCCTCAAAACAAAGTCCACACTCCATAAAGATGACCACGATCTCTGCTGGCCCCTGCTAATCTCTCACGTACCACATTTGTATATCATCCTTCTCCATGCAGTGCTCCAATCTCACTGAGTATGTTGTAGCCTCTTGGCTTCACTCTCTTCCTCTAGTCCACTCTCACACTTCCTCTACCTTTCATCCAGGCTGCGTTTCATCCATTGCTCCGTATCCAGACCAATTACTGCAAGTCTTCTCTAAGCTCTCCCTTAGACACATCTTTTGTAGGCACCCACCTAAATGTTCCACAGCATCCTATATTTCCCATCAAGGCAGATGTGAAAACAGTATGTGTTTACTTGATAGTCTTTCTCTTTAGACTAAAAGGGTCTTGAAGATAGAGATTGTGTCTTGTCTTCTGATTAAATACTCACACACAAAAGAACAAGGCCCAGAACACCTACTTCCAACATAAAATCAATCGCAGACGTCATGGACCTTCTTTTGTAATTCTTAAAAAACAAGATAGCAGGCGAGGTGCCTGTAACTCAGTGGCTAGGGCGCCAGCCGCATACACTGGGGCTGGAGGGTTCGAATCCAGCCCTGGGACAGTCTTGGGCATTATTCCTCTAGATATTGCTTTTCCTTTGTGATAAGTTTCTTATAACAACTACAATAACAAAATAGCTGAGTGCTGTGGCGGGTGCCTGTAGTCCCAGCTACTTGGGAGACTGAGGCAAGAGAATCACTTAAGCCCAAGAGTTTGAGGTTGCTGTGAGCCACGGCACTCTAGTGAGGGTGACATAAGACTCTGTCTCAAAAATTAGCCCAGTTTTGTGGTGATGCCTGTAGTCCCAGCCACTCAGGAAGCTGAGGCAGCAGTATCACTTAAGCCTAGAAGTCTGAGGTTCCTGTGAGCTAGACTAGACTAAGGCCATGAGGATACTCTAGCCTGGGGCAAGAGAACCAGACTCTATAGAGAGAGAGAGAGAAGGAGAGGAAGGGGGGAAGGGGGAGAGAGAGAAAGAGAAAGAAAGAAATGGGGACCTAAAGCAGAAGTCAAATAAGCAGAAATTACTGGGCAGAATTGGGTGCTGCAAACAGGTGTTTGTCATAGTATCCTCTCATTTTTGTGAATTTTCATTTTCTATAATAAAAACTTAAAAATAAAAAAAAAAAGACTCTATCTCAAAAAAAAAGTAATGTCTTTGTGACCTAGAATTGTACAATGGTCTCTTACATATGACACAAAAAGTACAAGTGACAAAAGAAAAAATTAAAACTACATCAAAATTAAAAACTTTTATGTTGCAAACATATCATTAATAAAGTAAAACAGGCAAAATACCATGGCTCACACCAGTAACCCCAGCACTTTGGGAAGCCAAGCCAGGAGGATTACTTGAGACCAGGACTTTGAGACCAGCCTGGGTAACAAAGTAAGACCCTGTCTGTACACAAAAAATTTAAAAATTAGCAAGGCATGATGGCTACTTGGGAGGCTAAGGCAGAAGCTCCGTTGAGCCAGAGAATATGAGGTTATAAAGTAGGGCCACTGTGCTCCAGCCTAGGTAAGAGTCAAGAACCTGGTCTCTATTTAAAAAATAATTAAATAACAGCTCACAGAATGGAAGATTGCAAATTATCCATCCCATAAGGAACCTGTATCTAGAACAAATAAAAAACATAACAAAATAACAAAGGACAAATAACCCAACTAACACACGAGTAAAGAATTTATGCAAACATTTCTCCAAAGAAGACATACGAATGGCCAATATGTACATGAAAAGATGCTCAACATCAGTAGTCATTAGGAAAATGTAAATGAGAAACAAAAAGAGATATACCACTTCATACCCCTAGATGGACACAATCAAAGAAAGATAGTAAAACAATACCAAGTATTAGCACTGAGATGGAGAAATTGGAACCCTTGTCCATTGTTGGTGAGAGTGTAAAATGATACAGCTACTTTGAAAAAGCGTTTGATACCAAGCAATCCACTCCTAGGTACATAACACAGAAATGAAAATAATTTGTTCACACAAAAACATGAATGTTCATAGCAGTATTACTTATAATATCCCAAAAGCAGAAACAATCCAAATGTCAATCAAGATATAAACAAATTGTGGTATATCCATACAATGAAATGTTATTCAGTCATAAGAAAGGAATGAAGTACTGATACATGCAACGACATGAATAAATTTTGAAAATATTATGTTAGGTACAAAAACTTAATAGATTTCTATCTTACCTTTTACGATATTACATATTACAGCAAAAACACCACATATTATGATCCCATTTATATGAAATGCCTAGCATGGGCAAATCAATAAGACAGAAAGTAGGTAGGGCATGGTGGCTAATGCCTATTATTCTTAGCACTCTGGGAAGATCCCTTGAGCTCAGGAGTTCAAGATCACTTGAGCAAGAGCAAGACATCGTCTCTACTAAAAATAATTAAAAAATTATAGCTGGGTGTTGTGGTGGGTACCTATAGTCCCGGCAATCAGGAGGTTGAGGCAAGAAGATAGATAGCTTGAGCCCAAGAGTTTGAAGTTGCTGTGACTTATAATGATGCCACGGACTCTCTACCCCAGGGTGACAGAGACTCTGTCTCAAAAAAAAAAAAAAAAATTAAAAAAATAAAAACTTAGCTAGACATGTGGCTATTAGGGAGGCTGAGGGAGGAGGATCACTTAAACCGAGAAATCTAAGGTTGCTGTGAGCTCGGCTGAGGCCACAGCACCCTTACCTGGGCACAAAGTAAGACTATGTATCAAAAAATAAATAAATAGGCTCCGCCCCTGTGGCTCAAGCAACTAAAGCGCCAGCCACATACACCTAAGCTGGCAGGTTCGAATCCAGCCTGGGCCCACCAAGCAATAATGAGGGCTACAACCAAACATAGCTGGGCGTTGTGGCGGGCGCCTGTAGTCCCAGCTACTTGGGAGGCAGAGGCAGGACCCTCGCATGAGCCCAGGAGTTGGAGGTTGCTGTGAGCTGTGATGCCATGACGCTCTACCCAGGGTGACAGCTTGAGGCTCTGTCTCCAAAACATACATACATACATAAATAAATAAATAAATAAAAGACAAAGTAGGAAAAATGTTTGGCTAGGAGGTAGGTTACAAAGCACAGGAATGAGTATGAAATGTTTCTTTGGATAGGGGAGGAAATGTTCCAAACTTTGATTGCAATGATGGTTCCACATTGTGAATATTATAAAAAAAAATTACACATTTTAAAATGGTGAATTGTATAATAAATGAATTACATCTCAATAAAAATGCAAAAAAAAATGCAAAAGATCGGCTCGGTGCCTGTGGCTCAATGGGCTAAGGCGCCAGCTATGTACACCTGAGCTGGCAGGTTCGAATCCAGCCTGGGCCTGCCAAACAACAATGACGGCTGCAACCAAAAAATGGCCGGTCGTTGTGGCAGGCACCTATAGTCCCAGCTACTTGGGAGGCGGAGGCAAGAGACTCGCGTGAGCCCAGGAATTGGAGGTTGCTGTGAGCTGTGATGCCACGGCACTCTGCCCAGGGTGACAGCTTGAGACTCTGTCTCAAAAAAAAAAAAAAAAAAAATAAGCAAAAGAACACTACTCACTGAAATGTGAACCTCCCTTATCCAACGAAGACTTAATAGATTTCTCTTCTATCTTACCTTTTAAGGGCATCTTTGAGTTCAGGCACAGAACGAATACATTGAACTGTAGCATTCATGTAACAAGTGTTACCAAGATTTGTCAATCCACATGGTAATTCCATCTGGCAAAAAAAGGACATGGCATATACAAATCACTAAAGTTCATACTTTACATCAAGTACCAATTTATATTCCATCTTCATCCTAAAGTAATAATGTTTTATTTCCCCTTCCCCAATGAAAATTCTTACTTACATCATGCTGGCAAATTCTTACTTCTATCATACTATGTTGTGTCTCCCTTCTTAAAAGTAAGCCAGATATGATGGCCTCACATCTCTAATAATTCTAGTACTCTGAGAAGCCAAGACAGAAGGATTGAGACCAATTCAGGCCCACCCCGGGGCAACATAGCAAGACCCCACTTCCCCCCAAAATTAAAACATTAGTCAGGCGCCTATACTCTCAGCTACTTGGAAGGCTGAAGTAGGAGGATCACTAAAGCCCAGGAATTTGAGGTTGCTATAAGCAAACTATGAGAAATGCTATCATGATACTGTACTCTAGTCAGGGTGACAAAGACTCTGTCTCAACAAATAAATAACAAGAGAACAATCTTATCAGTCCTGACTTTTGTAGGCTTACCATGAAAACAGGGTAGCAAAATACAAATAGAAATACTTCAAAAAATCAAAAACACATAGCTGGGCATTGTGGTGGGCACCTATACTCCAAGCTACTCAGGAGGCTGAGGCAAGAGAATTGCTTAAGCCCAAGAGTTTGAGGTTGCTGTGAGCTGTGACGCCACAGCACTCTACCTACCCGAGGGCAACAGCTTGAGACTCTGTCTCAAAAAAAAAATAAAATAAAATAAAATAAATATAACATTTGAAACACGTGTTAGCCAGCTTATAAACTAATTCTACATTTAAATTCAGGAAAAAAATGTATGTATTTAACATAGAGGGTTTTTAAGAATTTAAATATCCCAGCATTTAAACTACTCTTCAATCCTATTTTCTCACAAAAATAGTAAACACATAGTGTTATCTACCAGACATACATTTATTTGAGATATTAACTGACTTTATATTATTTTTATGTGTGCATGTTAGAACAACCCTCATCTGTAAAATTAATTATAGTCACAGCCAGACACTGGACCCAGCCTTCTTGTGGTTTCGATAACAACGAAACCTTCAAAAATGGCCCGGTGCAATGGCTCACGCCTATAAAATCCTAGCAATCTGGCAGGCCAAGGCAGGTGGATTGATTGAGCTCAGGAATTCTAGACCAGCCTGAGCAAGAGTGAGACCCCCTTCTCTACTTAAAAAAATAGAAAAACTAGTCAGTCTTTACAGTGGGCACTTGTCTCAGCTACTCAAGAGGCTGAGGCAAAAAGATCACTTGAGCCCAAGAGTTTGAAGCTGCTGTGAGCTATGATGCACCTTGGCACTCTACCCAGGGTGACAAAGTGAGACTCTGTCTCAAAAAAAAAAAAAAAAAAAAAAAATAGGGCGGCGCCTGTGACTCATCTAGTAGGGCGCCGGCCCCATATACCAAAGGTGGCGGGTTCAAACCCAGCCTCGGCCGAACTGCAAAACAGAAAAATAGCTGGGTACCTATAGTCCCAGCTACTTGGGAGGCTGAGGCAAGAGAATCACCTAAGCCCAAGAGATGGAGGTTGCTGTGAGCTGTGTGACGCATGGCACTCTACCGAGGGCAATGAAGTGAGACTCTTGTCTCTACAAAAAAAAAAAAAAAAAAAACCTTTGAAAACATTTAGATGGTACTTTCTATAAGACAGATTAATAATAGTCCTTCAAAAAGTAGTGATCATATATAAGATTTGGTATGTCTTACAGCGGATGCCAACTGTTCTTCTGTCATGTCTTCTACAAAGACAGTTTTCGCTAAGGGTTCTTCAGGAAGAGCATCTGCTGACCCCATCATTAGTAGAGTCATTCCCTGTTTAAAAAAAAAAAGTAATTTCATGAATATTCTTAAAAATTGATATTATTTATGTCCAATGAAAGAAGCCAGAAATAAAATAACACATATTACATGATTGTTTGCCCAAAAGGGTAAGTCTACAGAAAATATAACAGTGATTGCCTCAGGCTGGCAGTACAAAGAGAGAACAACTTTAAATGGGTTTGAGTTTCATTCCTGGTAATGGAAATGTTCTAAAATTAGAATGCAATGAAGGCTTCACTACTAAATATACTACTAAAACCCACTAAATATACTACTAAAAATTAGAGAAAAGGTAAAAAGATAAAGTACTAAGTGGCTGATTCAGGACAGGAATGGCCTGCCCACCTGCAAAGCAGCACAGGAAACGTGTGATGAAACTTCTACATCTTGACTGTAGCAGTGGTTACAAGACTCTATAAAATTACCCATATTTAACAAACTGTACACCAAAAGAAAGAGAATTTTACTCTGTATAAATGAATGAAATGAGTCAAAAATAAATATTGCCTATTTCAAAAACTGAAAATCTTGGCAATATTGGATGGGAAGGAATTTTTCAAATAATCATTAACCTTTAGTGACATCATTTCTCCCATAACAAACATGAACTAAAACTCCTAACCCCTCTGCTAACTGAATGGCCCTCCCTCTCGTCCAAAGGGACCCCAGAAACACATAAGAGTTGAATTCTCAGCCATGATGGGATAGGAAAAATAAAGCACAATTACATGTGTGATTTTCCCTCATAAACCGCCATGGCTCCTCCTATTCCTTGTTGAATGTGCACCTCTGACCACCCCAATCAGTATAAAATCCTACTTCCTGCTGTCTCTTCTTTGAGGCATATGCATCTGGCTTCTAGCGGGAGCTGTGCTACCTTTTATGAGAAATAAAGCTCACCTTTTACCAATGTACAAACCTGGTAAATTATCTAGTTAACATAAACTAGCCACTAATAAGAGTCTTTCTGTGAATACCTAACTGGTAACCACAACTATTCACATTTGTATATAAATAGTTTCAGAGCACTGAAATCTGTTGTTGTAAGACATCAAAACAATTAGTTCAAAATATCCAATTTTATAATTCTATATATTAACCTAAGTAAACATTTATATGTAATACATGTGTAAAACACTGCATACAACAGAACAGGAAAGTCACTGTCATCCTAAATCTCACAATCTCAAAATATGATCATATTCATAACTCAATGTTAATGGGAAGACATGAACACATGAGCCAAAGAAAAAGGGAGGGCCAAAAGTGAAGATTAAAGGAAAGGAAAAAAGGTAGCCAGAGGAGATAAAAAAAAGTTGGCATAATGACTAAAATTAGGAAATTAGTAAGGTCAACAAACTCATAGCCTTAATACTATGCTGAAATCTAATGACCTTCAATCTAGCAGCTTTTATTTTTACAAAGACATTTTATGAGATAATAGCAAAGCAGTAGTAAACCATCACTAAAGAATGTTTTTCCAAAGACAACTGTCTCAAGTACCAAATATTTAAAGAATTTATTATTAGCAATAACCAGTTAGAAGACACAGTAGAAAAAAAGAAATACCAGCAAATACTTAAAAGTAAATAACGAGAAATACATAAATAAGAAAAAGATAAAGCTTTACTTGGACATGACAGGTTTCTAAAGGGGAAAAATTACTGTAAAGAGATTATTCTGAGTTATTACATACATTTAACAAAATTCTTTTTTTTTTTTTTTTTTTGAGACAGACCCTCAAGCTGTCACCCTGGATAGAGTGCTATGGCATCACAGCTCACAGCAACCTCCAATTCCTGGGCTCAAGCAAGTCTCTTGCCTCTGCCTCCCAAGCAGCTGGGACTACAGGTGCCCGTCACAACGCCCGGCCATTTTTTGGTTACAGCCGTCATTGTTTGGCGGGTCTGGGCTGGATTCGAACCCGCCAGCTCAGGTGTACGCGGCTGGCGCCTTAGCCCGTTGAGCCACAGGCGCCGAGCCAACAAAATTCTTTTATGAAACCTTACAAAATCATTCATTCATGTAACAAATTTATAACCATGACTATAACTGAGAAATTTCAGAAAAGATGAAGAGATTAAAACAATGCTGCTAAAAATTAAAGAGGAAATAAGATTATATAATGAAAAATACAAGGTCTGACAATTAAGTTCATGAACTTGTCCTGGAAAAAGTGCTACTTAATCTCATTGCTAAATATCACTACAGTCACCTTTAAGGTACTTCCCTTTGGAAGCTCTGCCCTGACACCAGCTCCTAGAATACACTTCAGAGCAATTTTGGAACCCTTTTGGAATGGCCATCACAGCTGTCGTCATATGGTACACGTAAACACACAATAATGAATACCTCTCAGTAAGATCCCACCACAGATTGACACAAACATAACAAGACACTGACACACCAAGATTATGAAACCTTACCAAGTAGTTTGCACCCTGCTCCAACGTAAGTGCATGGTAGCAAATTTGCAAACTCAATTGTCAGACAATAAAGCTCTGATGGTCATTCCAGAAAAGGAATTCCAGATTTGCTTTGAAGGGTGGACTAGACATTGACATCCATGAATAGCTTCCCAGGGGAGTACTTTAAAGGTGACCATAGCAATATTCAGCAATGAGGTATGGAACACTTTTTTCTAGAATAAATTAGTGAACTTAAGTGTCCGATCTTGTATTGAGGAAAACCATGGAATTATCTAGGAAAAAAATACTATCAATTCCCCACTTCATGCCATCCCATAACCAAAATAAATTAAGGACTAAAAATTTAAATCTTGCAGGGCACAGTGGCTCATGCCTGTAATCCTAGCCCTCTGGGAGGCTCAGGTGGGTGGACTGCCTGAGCTCAGGAGTTCAAGACCTGGCTGAGCCAGAGCAAGACCTTATCTCTAAAAATAGCCAGGCATTGTGGCAGGCTCCTTAGTCCCAGCTACCTGGGAGGTTGAGGCAGGAGACTCACTTGAGCTCCAGAATTAGAGGTTGCTGTGAGCTATGACACCACAGCATTCTACTGAGGGCAACAAAGTGAGACTCTGTCTCAAAAAAAAAAAAAAAAATTTAAATCTTAAAAAATAAAGCAAATAAGTAGCTGGGTGTTGTGGCGGGAGCCTGTAGTCCCAGCTACCCGGGAGGCTGAGGCAAGAGAATCACCTAAGCCCAAGAGCTATGAGGTTGCTATGAGCTGTGACGTCACAGCACTCTACTGAGAGCAACAAAGTGAAATTCTAGCTCTGAAAAAATAATAAAGCAATTATAAAAATAGGTAAATCAAAAAATGTTTGCAGTGGTGTATAAGATTTACTAAAGTTGGGCAGCACCTGTGGCTCATCGAGTAGGGTGCCGGCCCCATATACTGAAGGTGGCAGGTTCAAACCAGGCCTCGGCCGAACTGCAAAACAGAAAAATAGCCGGGCGTTGTGGCAGGCACCTGTAATCCCAGCTACTCGGGAGGCTGAGGCAAGAGAATAGCCTAAGCCCAGGAGTTGGAGGTTGCTGTGAGCTGTGTGATGCCACGGCACTCTGCCAAGGGTGATAAAGTGAGACTCTGTCTCTACAAAAAAAAAAAAAAAAAGATTTACTAAAGTTGACATAAAATATAAAGTAGACTAATGTCACTAGCTACATAAATCTTTTTTTTTTTTTGAGACAGAGCCTCAAGCTGTCACCCTGGGTAGAGTGCCATGGCATCACAGCTCACAGTAACCTCCAGCTCCTGGGCTTAAGCGATTCTCTTGCCTCGGCCTCCCTCCTAAGTAGCTGGGACTACAGGCGCCCGCCACAAAGCCTGGCTATTTTTTGGTTGTAGTTGTCACTGTTGGCAGGCCGGGGCTGGATTCGAACCTGCCAGCCCTGGTGTATGTGGCTGGTGCCTTAGCCATTTAAACTACAGGCACCAAGCCAGCTATATAAATCTTAACAAACTTCCATAAAACATTACCACAATCAAAACTGAAAAATGATAAACTAGAGAAAAAACTACACCATTGTACACTAAGCACTCAAAAAACAAATCAGGAGGAAAAGCCAAACATAATTCAAAAATGGGGAAAGGAGATAAACCGAAAACAAAAAAGGCTCAAAATTAATGTACTCGGTAAGTATCTACCTTAAGAAGCTAGAAAAAGTAAAAACTAAAATCAAAATAGAAGGGAAGAAATAAAGCAAAGAAGAAAAATTAATAAGGTACTAAATAAAAAAGCAAAAGCTCATGTGGGATGGGGAAAAAAATCAATGAAACTGATAAACCTCTGGCCAAATGATGAAGAAAATGAGAGCGAAATCACAATGCACCGATCCCAAGGTCAAAGAAAACAGCACTACAGATTCCAGGATTAAAGTATAATTACAGTATACTATGACAATCAACAACAGCAACTCAATTTAGGAGCCAATTCCTCAAAAGATGCATGTTAGCAAAACTGATAGAAAAGAGAGTGTGACATCTGAATAGTTCTGCATTTATTAAAGACATTAAGTTCAAAGACACTAAGTGAAAAGTAAGTTCACCAACTTGCCCCCTGCAGTTATGTTGGTAGCACTGTACAAGCAACTAAGCAACTAAGTTTCATAATCACTGTCTCATGCCCATGTGTGTCACTGTGGGGCCATGTCTTACTGAGAGTGTATTCATGATGTGTGTTTCTGTGTGCTGCCTGATAACAGATCTGATGGCCATTCCAGAAGAGGTCCAAAACTGCTTTGAAGGGTGGGCTAAGCACTGGCACCAGGGCATTGCTTCCCAAGGGGAGTATCGCAAAGTGACCATAGTGATACAGCAATGAGGTATGCAGCACTTTTTCTACAATGAGTTCAAGAACTTATAATTGTCAGACCTCATAAGAAAGGATACAACATAATGACCAAGTGGTGTTTGTCCCAAAAATGTAAGATGCATTTAATACTCAAAACAATCATCGTAGTATACCACATTAGCAGGTTAAAGAAGAGGAAAACAACAATCACTTCAAAACATACAGAAGAAGCATTTGACAAAATTTAACTCCCATTTATGATGAAAACTCTCAGCAAACTACAACTAGAACAGAACTTCCTCATTCTGATGACTCCAGCTGTGACAGGGAAGCCCATCATCATAGTCACCTTCAGGATCAGGCAAAAGGCAATAATGGCCACCATCAACCTGTCCTTCTCAGCATTATGCTGAAAGTCCTAACCAGTGAAACAAAGCATGGGAAAAAAGAGTAATCAAACACAGAGGTAGAAATAAAACTGTCCTTATTTGCAGATGACATGTATACCTATAATATCCTAAGAAATTAATATGTGACCTCAGCAAAGTCACAGGATAAAAAGTAAACACACAAAAATTAATTCTATTAATATATGACAAATTGGAAAATGATATCTGAAAAATATCATTTATATAGTACACACACACACACACACACACTCTCTCTCTCAAAGAAAACTACTCAGCCATAAAAAAGAATGAAATAATGTCCTAAGCAGGAACTTGGATAAACTAGAGACAACTGTCCTCAGTGAAGCAACTCACAAACAGTAAAACAAATACTGCATTTTCTCAAGAGCTAAACAATGGGCATGCATGGCCATACAGAGCAGAATAACAGACACTGAAGAATCTAAAAGATGGGAGGATGGAAGGGGGTTGAGGGATTAAAAAAATTACCTATTAGGTAAAATGTACAATATTTGGGTGACAGGTATAGTAAAACCCCAGACTTTGCTGCTACATGATTTATCTGTATTACTTGTAGCCCCTGGATTTGTAAAAAATTTTTGAAAGTTTTAAAAAGTATCATATATGGCCAAGCGCGGTGGCTCACGCCTGTAATCCTAGCACTCTGGGAGGCTGAGGCAGGTGGATTGCTTGAGCTCACGAGTTCGAGACCAGCCTGAGCAAAAAAACAAAATTCCATCTCTACTAAAAATAGAAAAACTGAGGCAAGAGGATAGCTTGAGCCTGAGTTGGAGGTTGCTGTGAGCTATAACACCAGGGCACTCTACCCAGGGCCACAGCTTGAGACTGTGTCCCCACCCCACAAAACAAAGTATCATATATGGTATCAAAAATGTATAATACGTATAGTTGTCAAAATGTTTAAGATCCTACAATGGATACTGTTATGGTATATCTATAAAATTTCTCACCTCTGTACATTATTAGACTCAGTAGAAAGTTGACCTAGATTGACATATAGACTCAACGCAGTGCCAATTTAAATCCCAGCAGTCTCTTCTGTAGAACATGACAAGCTGAATCTACCACGTGCAATAAACATACCAAGGTCCTAGAACAGTCAACACAGTTTTGAAAAAGAAAATCTGGAGGACTTATACACTACCTGATTTCAAGTTTAAATTATCAAAACAGAGAGCTGCTGGGAAGGATGGCATGTGCCTATAGTCCCAGCTACTAAGGAAGCTGAGGCAGGAAAATCACTTGAGCCCAGGAGTTCAAGGCCAGCCTGGGCAACACAGCAAGACTCTCTCTCAATGAAATAAAGAAACATGAAAGAACAGTAGTGAGTAGGTATGGATGCAAAGATACACATACAAATTAACATAAGGGAAGAGAATCCAAAACTAGACCCACATGTATACGGTCAACTGCTTTTCAACAAGATGCTGAGATAGAATGGGTAAGAACAGTCTTTTCAACAAATAGTACTCACACAACTGACTAAACCTTCAACCATTACTTTATAACACAAAAAATTTTACTCAAAAAGGATGGCATGGTTAAATATAAAAGCTAAAACTTGTAAAATTTTTAAAAGCAGAAAAAACACACCTATAATCTTAGCATTCTAGGAGGCCAAGATGGATCACTTGAGGTCAAGTTCAATCATTCAAGACTAACCCGAACAGCGAAACCCAGTCTCTAACAAAAATAGAAAAAAATTAGCCAGTGGTGGTAGCACAGGTCTATCGTCCCACCTACTCAGGAGGCTGAGGAAAGGGACCAGTTGAGCGCTGGAGTTAGAGGTTGTCATAAGTTATGATGAGCCCGCCCACTGCACTCTAGATGGAGTGACAGAGCAAGACTCTGGTCTCACAAAAACAAAACAGATAAGGACAGAAAAAAACTCTTCTAAACATGACATAGGTGAAGATTAGATAAAACACACATAGTAAAAAGCCCTTTAACACACTAATAAATTAACCTTCAACAAAATTAACTTCTAACAAACAATATTATGGAGACTAAAATATAGGCATACCTTGGAAATGTTGCAGGTTTGGTTCTAGACCAAAAGAAAGTAAGTATCACAAATAAAGTGAGTCACACAAATTTCTTGGTTTCCCGGTACAAAGTTATGTTTATACTATACTGTAGTCACGTGTGCAACAGCATTACATCAAAGAAAGCAATCTATATACCTCAGTGAAAAAATAACTTTATTGTTCAAATAGACTAACAATCCTCTGAGCCTTCAGTAATTTGTTATCTTTCCTCGATGTTGATGGCTGCTGACTGATCAGGGTGGTAGTTGGTGATGGTTAGTGTAACTGTGGCAATTTCTTGAAATAAGACAACAATGAAATTTGCCAAACTATTTGACTCTTCCTTTTATAAGAGATTTATCTGTAGCATGCAATGCTATTTAACAGCATTTTACCCACAGTAGAACTTCTTTCAAAATTGGAGTCAATTCTCTCAAACCTCCCACTTGCTGCTTTATCAACTAAGTTTATGTAATATTCTCAGTCTTTTGTTGTCATTTCAACAATGCTCACAGCACCTTCAACAGGAGTACAGTCCATCTCAAACCACGTCCTTTGCTCATCTGTAAGCAGCCACTCCTCATCTGTTCAAGTTTGATCATGAGACTGCACCATGTCAGTCCTACGTTCAGGATCCACTTCCAATTCTAGTCCCGACATAGCTGCAGCTGCTTCAAGTCTTGATCCTCTCAAAGTCATCCACAAGGGTTGGCATCAGTTTCTTCTAAACTCCTGTTGATAATTTTGACATTCTTCTATGAATGTTCTCAATGGCATCTAGAATGGTCAATTGTTTCTGGTAAATCTTAGTTTACTTTGTCCAATTCATTGATGAAACACTACCTATGGCAGCTATAACCTGACAAAATGCATCTCTGAAATAGCAGGACTTGAGAACTGAAATTTACTCCCTTGATCCATAGGCTACGGAATGGATGCTGTGTCAGCAGGCATGAAAACAACAATTATCTTGCTTATCTCTATGCCAGGTCTTGGGTGACCAGATGTGTTGTCCACAAATAGTAACATTTTGAAAAGAATCTTTTTTTCTAGGCAATATGCTCAAATATTCAGTGAACCATGTTGTAAAGAGATATGCTATCACCTAGGCTTTCTTATTCCATTTATAGAGGACAGGCAGAGTATCTACAGCATAATTCTTAAGGGCCCTAGGATTTTCAGAACAGTAAGTGAGCACCAAGTTCAACTTAAAGTCACCAGCTGTAAGAGAGCCAGCCTGTCCTTTGAAGCCAACCACTGACTTCTCTCTAGCTATGAAAGACCTAGTTGGCATGTTTTTCCCATATATGGCTTTTGTCTGCTTTACAAATAAGTGTGGCCACTTTCATCAATGATCTTAGCTAGAGTTTCTACATAACTGGCTGCAGCTTCTTGATCAACAATTGCTGCTTCACCTTTCACTTTCAGGTTGTGGAGAAGGCTTTTTTCCTTAAAACTGAACAACCAGCATTGCTAGCTGCCTCACTTCTCTCAGCCTTCACAGAATTCAAGGGCATTAGGTAGGGGCTTGCTCTGGATTGGAGTAGACTTTGGCTGAAGGGAATGCTCTATCTGGTTAGATCTGTCCAGGCAACTCGAGCTCCCTCCATATCAACAATAAGGCTGTTTTGCTTTATCACTGGACTAGAACTTTTAATTTCCTTTCAAGAACTTTTTGTTTATCCTCACAACTTAGCTAACAAATTAACACAAGTGTTCTAGCTTTTGGCCTGTCTCAGCTTTCAACATGCCTTCCTCACTAAGCTTAATCATTTCTAACTTTTGATTGAAAGAGAGAAATATGCAAATCCTTTCACTTAACATTAGAGATCAATGCAGAGGTATTAACTGCCCTGATTCCAATACTGTCCTGTCTCAGGAAATATGGAGGCCCAGTGAGGGAGACAGAATTGGGGAACAGGCAATAAAGGGAGCAGTCAGAACACATGGACATTTAGCTGGTCATCATACATGGAGATGATTCATAGTGCCCCAAACCATTGCAATACTAACATCAAAAGTCTCTGATGATAGACCACCACAACAGACATAATAAAAAGGTCTGAAATATTTGAAGAATTACCAAAATGTCACAAAGAGATGTGAAGTGGCCACAGGCTGTTCAAAAATAGCAGCAACAGACTTGTTCACAGCAGGGTTGCCACTAACACTCAATGTGTAAACACTGCAGAATCTGTGAAGCACAATAAAGCAGTGCACAGTAAAACAAGGTGTGCCTACATAGCTAGCTCATAGCTCAATTATATTATTATTAAGAGTACAAAAGGATTTATATTCATATGGATCATATGGCTCACCCATATAATCTCAGCACTTCGGGAGGCCAAGGCAAGAGATCACTTGAAGCCAGAAGTTCCAGACCAGCCTGGGCAATGTAGCAAGATTCCATCCCTATAAAAAAAACTGGGAGCAGCACCCATGGCTCAGTGAATAGGGCGCCAGCCCCATATACTGAGGGTGGCAGGCTCGAACCCGGCCCTGGCCAAACTGCAACAAAAAAATAGCCGGGTGTTGTGGTGGGCACCTGTAGTCCCAACTGCTCGGGCAGCTGAGGCAAGAGAATCACCTAAGCCCAAGAGCTGCAGGTTGCTGTCAGCTGTCATGGCACAGCACTCTACCAAGGGTGAAAAGTGAGACTCTGTTTCAAAAAAAAAAAAAGAAAGAAAGAAAAAAATTTGCTGGGCATGGCTCAGCACCTGTAGCTCAGTGGTTAGGGTGCCAGCCACATACACCAAGGCAGGCGGGTTCCAACCTGGCCCAGGACTGCTAAACAATAATGACAATAGCAACAACAACAAAAAAAATAGGCTCAAAAAAAAACAAAAACAAAAGCAAAAACAGGTTCACAGGCTCAGCACCCATAGCTCAGTGAGTAGGGCACCAGCCACATACACCAAGGCTGGCGGGTTTGAGCCCCACCCAGGCCAGCTAAACAACGACAACTGCAACCAAAAATAGCCAGGTGTTGTGGCGAGCGCCTGTAGTCCCAGCTACCTGGGAGGCTGAGGCAAGAGAACCACTTAAGTCCTAGAGTTTAAAGTTGCTGTGAGCTATAATGCCATTTCACTCTACAAAGGGTGACGTAACAAGACTCTATAGCAAAAAAAAAAAAAAAAAAAAAATTCACTGGGTATGGTGGTACATGCCTGTAGTCTCAGCTTCTCAGGAGGCTGAGATGAAAAGATTGCTTAAGCCCAGCAATTCAAGGTTCGAATCACAGTGAGCTATGATCAAGCTACCACACTGTAGTCCGGGGCAACAGAGTAAGACTTTGCCTCCAAAAAAAAAAAGGAAAAGAAATAAAATAAAACATAAAAAAAAAAAACTTAGAAACCAATGAGACTAACATTACAAAAAAAAGTAAAAAGAAACGTGATCATTTTAACAAGCAGAAACAGAAAAGAAAAGCACTTAAAAATTCAACAACCTTTCATAATTTTAAGGCTTAGTGAACTATGCAAAGATGTCACGTAAGAAAAACTTAGAAATCATTTGTTTATCAATTGTATTTCAATAAAGCTTAAGAAAACTAGAAGTCATAAAAATTGGAAAGGGAGACAGTGGCTCACACCTGTAAATCCTAACACTTAAAGACCAAGGCAGAAGGATCCCTTGAGCTCAGGAGTTCAAGACCAGTCTGAGCAAGAGCAAGACCTCACCTCTACTGACTATAGTAAGATTAGCTGGGCATTGTAGCAGGCACCTGTAGTCTCAGCTACTTGGGAGCCTGAGGCAGAAGGATCACTTGAACCAAGGAGTTTGAGGTTGCTGTTTGCTAGGCTGACACCATGGCACTTTAGCCTTGGGTGTCAAAGTGAGACTCTGTCTCAAAAATATAAATTGCAAAAGGAGAAGTAAAATTGTTACTTGCAGATAAGTGTACGCTTATGTACACAGAAAACCCACTGGAACCTACTGAAAAAAACTACTACAACTAGTAAGTGAATTAATTTCAAAGTCACAGGATAAAAATAAAGTTAGAAAAAAAAAATCAATGGTATTTTCACTTTCTAGCCATAAATACTGGAAAACAAATTTTTTAAAAAATGCTTTTGAAAGCAAAGAAACTAAGTGCAAAGAATCTAACAAAAAATACGTAAGACTCTATACTGAAAAACTACAACTCTGCTAAAAGAAAATAAAGAAATAAGGAAGTACATCATGCTCCAGGATTTTAGTGCTCAATATTGATGAGCTGCTCACTCTCCCAATGACCTACAGATTCAATATAATCTCAAACAAAATCCACCAAGAGTCAATTTGTAGAAATTGACAGCCTTATCCTAAAATTGTAAGCTAAAATATTCTTTAAGCAGAAGACAATGTTGGAGAATTTTTACTACCTTATTTCAAGACCTATCATAAAGCTTTAGTAATCAAGACCATGTGGCACTAGCATAACTTTATAATCAATTAGATCACAGAGCTACAACTGATTTTCAATAAAGACCCCACACAGGGCAATGAACAAAGAAAAGCATTTTCAGTCTCTCTTGCCAGCACTAAACTGTGGTCTCTCCTCCACTGTTCCATTTCCAGGAGGGACCAGATTTCTCTGCCACAGCCTCTGTCACCCTGGACCTGCGCGCACTGAAGATCCATCGGGAGGACACCAGGACACCATAGAAGCTGGGAAATGGAACCCTTAATATTCAGGGATGTGGCCATAGAATTCTCTCTGGAGGAGTGGGTGTGCCTGGATCCTGCTCAACAGAATTTGTACAGGTATGTGATGTTAGAGAACTACAGACATCTGGTTTCCCTGGGTCTTGCTGCCTCTAAGCCAGACATGATCTCCCGTTTGGGGCAAATGCAGGAGCCACGGAATATGAAAAGGCATGAAACTGTAGTCAAACACCCAGTTTCTTGGTAATCTCAGCAGCCACTTCTTCTCCCTGAAGCACTGCCTCCTTCAGGACATACAAATTCTTTTGGGAATCTCTTCAGTCTCATAGGACAGCCACTCCTCAACTTGTTCTCAAAGCTTCTCCCCAAATAGCCAGTGGGCACCTCAGAAAAGCAATCGATTTGTGAGGCAATACTGCATTTTTTTGCCAAGTATTGGGAGATACGGCTTTTGTTCTTGGCAGCTGCTTGGCTAATGAAGGTGGAGTAGAAAGTAAGTCCATATTTTGATGTGTTATCACTTGTCTTCAGGGCTCTGGAAACTTAGTCCCTTTGCTGGGCCCTGGGAATCACTCAGACACCAGGACTGGCCATCATGTAATGCATTTTCTATGAAAATTTTACTGCCATACAATACATGTCAATGATTCAAAATTCCTGCTCCCTGTGAGTGCAGAGTCACAGTGGAACACTGTAGTTACCCAGAAAAAATATTTAATGGTACATCAGTGTTACATAAAGAGTTTTATGGGCAAATGTTTCTTTTATTCTTGTTTTGCAATAAATACTGCATTACTGCGTTTCTTTTAGGAATTATGTTTCCTGACATCAGTTTATTGTGTTTTTGGTTTTACCTATTTATCATAATTTTAAATAAGTATTTACAACTTTGTATATACACCTGAAAATAATGTAGCGTTTAATTTAAACATGGATCAGACATAGGTCTACCACAAATTATATATATTTGTCTCTATAAATATCAAGCCAACTTTGTTCATGGTTTATCTTGTATTTCTTCTATTGGAGAAATGCCAATATTGTTTTACCCTGCATAGGTGAGTAATCATGGCAATAGTCTTAATTTCAACATGTGCTTACTGATGAACCTGTATTTTCTTTAAAAACTTTGGATTTGGGACAACGCCTGTGGCTCAGTGTGCAGGACACCAGCCCCATATACCGAGGGTGGCAGTTTCAGCCTGGGCCAAACTGCCACAAAAAAATAGCCAGGCACTGTGGCCGATGTCTGTAGTCCCAGCTACTCGGGAGGCTGACACAAGGGAATCGTCTAAGCCCAGGAGTTGGTGGTTGCTGTGAGCTGTGTGACTCCACGGCACTCTACCATAGGTTAGAGGGTGAGACTGTTTCTACAAAAAAAAAAAAAAAAAAACTTTGGATTTGAAGGTAATTTTGGAAAGCTTTTTAAATCTTTTAATTATCACTTTTTAACATTTTTAATTGTGATATAATATATAAATATAAAATTCACCACCTTTGAGAATGAAAAGCCACCAGCCTTTTTAATTGTAAATGTCAGTAGTGCTAGGTATAGTCATAATTTTATGCAAAGGACCTCTAGAACTTTTACATATTGCAGAACTAAAACTCAATACCCATTAGAAACCTGTCTGTTTCACTCTCTTTCCAGACCTTGACAAAGACGTTTGTACTTTTCTGGTTTTTTGAGTTTGGATCCTTAAAATGTCTCATATAAGTGGACTTATAAACTGTCACTTTGTTACTAATTTCAGTTAACATAATTCTCAAAGTTTGTCCCTATCATTGTCTGTGACTAGAGTTTCCTTTTTTTAAGCAGAATAATAGTCTATTGTATGCACATGCTATATATTTGTTTCTTCTTTTATGACTAATGCCACAATGAGCAGGGGTATACAAATGTCAATTCCAGGCCCTATGCTGCATATTTTGGATACATACTCGAAGTAGGATTGTTATCTCATATGATAATTTTGAGGAACCTCCATACTGTTTATCATAGGGGATACATAATTTTTCTCATCAAAGGTACCAATTTCTCCAAATCCTCAACACCTTTATTTTCTGTTTTATTGTAGTCATTTTAATAGGTGTGTAGCAATATCTTACTGTGATTTTTCTTTTCATTTTTCTAAAGGTTAGTCATTTTGAGCACTCTTTTAAATGTCTGTTGCCCATTTATATACTTTTTTGTTTTTATATAAATGTCAGCACAATCCTTACCAAAAAAAAAGAAAAAGTATTTTCAACAATGGTGCCAGAATTTAATACACATATGAAAAAACAATCCTTTGGAATTGATTTTAGTATCATAAGGTTACTCCATCATAATAAGCGTTCATAAAATAATACTTACATTTTTTATTTTAATGTTTCCCCAATCATCATCCTGTTTCAAAGACAAACAAAAAACATTTAACCATGTCTGCACAATTTGAATACAATCTAATAATCAACTAATTTTAAGCTACTTCAAAATAGGATAAAATTTATTCTATATGCAAATATTTATAATTACTATAAAAAAAATTTTAAACAAGTATAGTCCTAAAACCACTATGTCTAACAATCACTTAAACTACATACAATAACACAATCTAAAAGATAGTAAACTTGCCAGCACCAAATACGAAAAAGTGCTTATAGGGGCGACACCTGTGGCTCAAGGAATAGGGTGCCAGCCCCATATACCGGAGGTGGCAAGTTCAAACCCGGCCCCGGCCAAAAAAAAAAAAAAAAAAAGTGCTTATAGTACAGAAAACACTTTTAGCAAGTACAAATAAACACTTGACTGATGACGCATGACAGATCCTTTCTGCAAGTCTGTAACCAGCAAAGCTAATTTATAACTACCTCATATAACAAGAATAAACAGTAATTAATGAAATAAGGGCTACATCCAAACTAGGAGACTCTTGAGAATGCAAGTGCTATTAAAAACTATACCAGACCCTTGAGAATACAAGTGCTATTAAATCATACCAGAAGAGCAGATCAGGCTTCCCAAAGCAACTCATAGTAATATCTGCATATCCAAAAATGCTTCTAGTTCTAAGTGTTACAACTATGAAGCAATTAACAAAATTCAAGATTTTTTTTTTAAATGCTACCTTTGGTCCACAGATTTTTCTTTCTTTCTTTTTTTTTTTTTTTGAGACTCTTTATCGCCCTCGGTAGAGTGCATGGCGTCACAGCTCACAGCAACCTCCAGCTCTTGGGCTTAGGGGATTCTCTTCCCTCAGCCTCCCGAGTAGCTAGGACTATAGACACCTGCCACAAGGCCAGGCTATTTTTTTTGTTGCAGTCTGGCCCGGGTGGGGTTCGAACCAGCCACCCTAGGTATATGGGGCCGGCACGCTACTCACTGAGCCATAGGTGCCGCCTGGTCCACAGATATTTAAACTTACTGCAGCTAAGCCTTCACTTTCACAGGATAAAGTCAGTTCCATATTACTTTTTACAGAGGGTACCAGGTATTCAATATTCTTGTCCCCCCACCACACACACTGATGTCACTAATTCTCCCTTTGGACACTCTGCTTTAAGGTCAAACAGTAACTTCCTAACAGCCCTTGTCAATGAAGGGCTATTAATGCTAATTATAAAGAATAATAACTATAAATGTGCCCTCAGATCACTTACCCAAGGTCACACAAAGCTGGAAACTGAACTCAGATCTGCTTGACTTGTGAACTGCACACTCTTTTGGTGCCTCACTATTTTTACTTAAACCTCTCTAGTGTTCAGTTTCTTCATTTATAAAATATGAATAAAACATACATCAGCAATCATGTAATCATTTAATTACCATTTTTCTTTTCCTTTTTTTTTTTTTTAAAGAGACAGAGTCTCACTTTTTTGACCTCAGTAGAGTGCTGTGGCATCACAGCTCACAGCAACCTCCAGCTCTTGGGCTTAGGTGATTCTCTTGCCTCAGCCTCCTGAGTAGCTGGGACTACAGGCGCCCACCATAATGCCTGGCTATTTTTTTGCTGCTGTTTGGCCATGGCTAGGTTTGAACCTGCCACCCTCGGTATATGGGGCCAGCACCCTACTCACTGAGCCACAGGCGCCGCCCAATTACCATTTTTCTATAATTATCCACAGCATACTAGCACATCGTTCCAGGACAAATCAAGTTATCAAGTTCACTAAAAGCCAAAGGCTCATACTACAACTTATGGGAATAAATAAGTTTTCTCACCAACATGTGTTTTACTGCCCAGCAGACAGGGTAGCCACTCCATCTCTCTAAACTAATTACAGCTCGTTAGCATTTCATATCTAACCACTAAAGAAAATACTTTTAAAATTATATTCATATATGCTGGGTGCCCATAGTTCAGTGGTTAGGGCAATGGCCACATGCTCCAGAGCTGGTGGGTTCGAATCTGGCCCAAGCCTGCTAAACAAAAAAAAAAAAATAGTGGGGTATTGGGGCGGGCAACTGTAGTCCCAGCTACTTGGGAGGCTGAGGCAAGAGAATAGCTTAAGCCCAAGAGTTTGAGGTTGCTGTGAGCTATGACACCACAGGGCTCTATCGAAGGTGACAAAGAGAAACTCTGTCTCAATAAAAAAATTTATATTCATGTAGTATTATAAACAACAAGGTACAATAACTTCTCATCTTTCTGTGGCTCTTTATCAACGATGATGATAAGCATGGACTCAACTATAGTCATCCCAAAGGAAGTAAAATTTTTAAAAAATTAAGATTCCTCTATTTTTAAACAAAAGATCTTTGTCTTTCATCTCCAGGTAAGAGTTAAAATGTTAGATAATAATTATCTTAAGAGAAAGGGTATCTTCTTTTCATGAGTAAAATGCAATAAAAGACAAAAGGAAAAAATTAAGTTGTTCAGAACCGGAGCTTTGGTAAAGATGTTTTAAAGGGCTTTGAATTTCAACATTCAAATGTGTGTAAAAAAATACATTCTATAGTAGTTAAAAAAAAAAGAAATCCACTTGTCTTGTTCCATACTTTTAAAAAGAGATAAAAATTTCCCTCCCTTTAACAGAAGATCGCTATGGAAATACAAATAGATTTTATATTAGTCTTAAAAAATAAATATTTTTCATACATCCTTATAGGAAAAAAAGTTCAAACCATACAGATAACTGTAAAATGTCCCATTTTCCTGACCCCCAGACACATCCACTGATACCACACATTTTAAAGGAAAATTTTAAATGATGCTTTTATAATATTCTAGTGTTATCAAATGACTATAATGTTCCCCCCTTCTGCTAACATGAAAAAGATAGTTTTAATCTCATAGACTAAAGACTCTGGCCATATGAAAAATACCTCAAAATGCTACATAACACTAAACACATTAACTGATGTTAATTCACTAGTAACATAACACTGTCAAATGAAAATATGGCTGTATTTTACCTTCAAAGTTCCTCCTTTCACCATAACTTTCTGTCTGGCCGGCTGGACTCCAGTCAGTGCAAAAAGCTGAGCCTTGAACACCATTGGAGGTTCATCAGTATTTAATTCTACACCTTCAAATTTCTCCTTTCCCCATTTTACAGTAACTGCAACAAAAATCACAATTTATTGTCATTTATAAGATAACAAAATGTAAGATTCAGAAGACCCTTAGAGGATCAGCTATTAGACTAGTTCTCGAGAGTCCAAGTGTGTTCATCGTTCCATGTCCATAATACCTATTCAATGATAACATACATGTAGTAGGCCTGGAATAAAATTTTCATCAATCTAATCTAACGGCAGCACCTGTGGCTAAGTGGGTAGGGCGCCGGCCCCATATACCAAGGGTGGCGGGTTCAAACCCGGCACGGCCAAACTGCAACAAAAAAATAGTTGGGCACTGTGGCGGGCTCCTGTAGTCCCAGCTACTCGGGAGGCTGAGGCAAGAGAATCGCCTAAGCCCAGGAGTTGGAGGTTGCTGTGAGCTGTGTGACACCACAGCATTCTACCGAGGGCGAAAAAGTGAGACTCTGCCTCTATAAAAAAAAAAAAAAAAAAATCTAACTTCACTCACTTGATAAATAAGGAAATTGAAACTTAAAAAAGTTGATCTAGGCCAGGCACAGTGGCTCACACCTGTAATCCTAATACTCTGGGAGGCTGAGGCAGGTGGACTGCTTGAGCTCAGGAGTTCGAGACCAGCCTGAACAAAAAAGCAAGACCCTGTCTCTACTAAAAATAGAAAAACTGAAGTAAGAGATCACTTGAGCCAAGTCAGAAGCTGCTGTGAGCTATGACACCACAGCACTCTACCATCAGCAACAGCATGAGACTCTGTCTCAAATTTTAAAAAGTTGATTTGTTAATGTCACAAAACTGGCTCGTAAATATCCAAGTCTTCTGCATCTTACTCCAACAATCTCTGCAAAATGATGATCATGCAATTACACCAAACTTTTCCCAGAATATGGTTCACATCCTTCACAACGTGTTTAATTATTTTATTCATTTACAGAGTCTCACTCTGTCACCCTGGCTAGATAGAGTGCTAGGGTGTCATCATAGCTCACAGCAAACTCAAACTCTTGGGCTCAAGACATCCTCTTGGCCCAGTTTCCCGAGTAGCTGGCATTACAGGCGCCTGCCATGATGCCCCGCTAGTTTTTCTACTACTTCGTAGAGAGGTCTTGCACTTTCTTTTAAAGCAATCCTCTCTCCTCAGCCTTCCAAAGGGCTTGTATTACAGGCATGAGCACAGGTGTGAGCCACCAAGAGCAGCCCACAATGAGTTTAATTAACGAATCTTTCAAATCAGTACAAGCTACTGGAAGAAGAGAGAGGGAGAAAAGTCAGAAACATAGTTTAAGAGAAGAAAAAAAATTCTTGGAAGGCCCAGAAGGAGTGGCTCGTACCCATAATCCACTTTGGAAGGCTGAAACAGGAAGACTGAGGGCAGGAGTTTGAGACCAGCCTAGACAACATGGAGGGACCCTGTCTCTATAAAAATAAAGAAATGAAATTTTAAAATTCGTGAAAAAATAAACAGGTTAAGGAATACAGATTCTGAATCATAAGAAAAGCTTGGGAGAATTGTAAAGTGGCATGCCTGAACAAGAGATGCTCAAACATTAAGAAGAATCCAAAAGCATAGCTAAATCATTGAAAATACATAGAAATCTACCTTTTCCTCAGATGCCATCAAAGCACTCATTCCGTCCCAGGATGTGAGAACTCACACGAGGCTCTCACTTCATCAGGCAACTAGTACCGCACCCACCAGTGCCAACAACGTACTTGCCTGCACCGTGACCTCTGTCTCTGCACTTGGATGCATTTGCTTGGCCCTCATTCTGCAAGAGGGTGAGGTGAACATCAGAGAAGAGAAGATCACTGCCCTCATTAAAGCAGCTGGTGTAAGCGTTGAACCCTTTTGGCCTGGCTTGTTCACAAAGGCCCTGGCCAATGTCAACATCAGGAGCCTCATCTGCAACGCTGGGGCTGATGGACCTACTCCAGCAGCTGGTGCTGCCCCTCCACTGCTGCTGCAAAGGATCTGGGGAGTCTGATAGGAAGACGGACTTTGGTCTTTTTGACTAAATCTCTTTTATAACACAGTCAATAAAAAGCTGAACTCTTAAAAAAAAAATAAGCTGAACTTTTAAAATATATAAATAGAAATTCTACTTCACAGTCATTAGGATACTTATTGTAAAAAAAAATTTAACAGAAAATGATGAGTGTTGGTGAGGATGTAGAGAAATTGGAACGTTTTGTATACTGCTGGTGGGTATGTACAATGTTACAGCCACTAGGGAAAACAATATGGTATTTCCTCAAAAAACTAAACATAGAATTATCATATAATCCAACAAATCCATTTCTGAGAATATACCCTGAAGAACTGAAAGCAGAGACTCAGAGCCCGCGTGTTGGCTCACATCTGTAATCCCAGCACTCTGGGAACCTGAGGTAGGAGAATGGTGGCCTGAGCTCAGGAGTTCAAGACCACCCTGAGCAAAAGTGAGACCTTGTCTCTAAAAATAGCAAGGCATTGGAGGACGGCTGGAGGGCAGGGGGCTGGGGGCTGGGCCGGGGCGGGGTGAAAAAAAAAAAAATAGCCAGGCATCATGGCCAGCACCTATAGTCCCAGCTACTCGGGAGGCTGAGGCAAGAGAATCACTTGAGCCCAGGAGTTTGAGGTTGTTATGAGCCATGACACCATGGCACTCTACAATGGGTCACTGTCTCAAAAAAAAAAGCAAGAAGCAGAGACCCAAACAGATATCTATACACCCACATTCAGAGCAGTATTATTCACAATAGCCAAGCATTCACCACCACAGTGAGGGATAAACAAAATGGGGTACCTATATGTAATGAAAGATTATTCAGCCTGTCTTAGAAAGGAAAAAAATTCTCACACATAGTACAACATATGTGAGTGAAAAATAAACCAGTCTCGGCTCAGCACCTGTGGCTCAATGGGCTAAGGCGCCAGCCACGTACACCTGAGCTGGCGGGTTCGAATTCAGCCCGGCCCGCCAAACAATGACGGCTGCAACCAAAAAAAAAAAAAAAAAATGGCCGGGCGTTGTGGCAGGCGCCTGTAGTCCCAGCTACTTGGGAGGCGGAGGCAGGAGACTCGCTTGAGCCCAGGAATTGGAGGTTGCTGTGAGCTGTGATGCCACGCACTCTATCCAGGGTGACAGCTTGAGGCTCTATCTCAAAAAATAAATAAATAAATAAATAAATAAATAAATAAACAAACCAGTCTCAAGAGGACAAATACTGTATGATTCCATGTATGAGATACCTAGAGCATCAAACTTAAGAGACAAATGGAGAATAGCAGTTGCTAGTGCCCAGGAAGACAGAAACCAAGAGATTCAGTTTAATGGGACACAGAATTTCAGTTTGGGAACATGAAAAAATTCTGGAGGTAGGCTCAGTGCCCGTAGTTCAGTGAGTAGGGTGCTGGCCACATAGATGGAGCTTGGCAGGTTCGAACCCAGCCTGGGCCTGCCAAACAACAATGACAACTGCATCAAAAAATAGCTGGGCGCTGTAGCGAGTGCCTGAGGTCCCAGCAACTTGGGAGGCTGAGTCAAGAGAATCGCTTAAGCCCAAGAGTTTGAGGTTGCTGTGAGCTGTGACGCCACAGCACTCTACCAAGGATGACATGGTGACACTCCATCTCCAAAAAAAAAAAATTCTGGAGGTAGATGGTAGTGATGGTTGCACAGTGTGAATGTACCTAATGCTACAGAACTGTACATTTCAAAATGGTTCAAATGGTTAATTTTGTTGCATATATTTTACTATAATAAAAAAATTTAACCCTGGGCGGCGCCTGTGGCTCAGCGAGCAGGGCGCCAGCCCCATATACCAAGGGCGGCAGATTTAAACCCGCCCCGGCCAAACTGCAAAACAAAAAAAAATAGCCAGGCGTTGTGGTGGGCACCTGTAGTCCCAGCTACTCAGGAGGCTGAGGTAAGAGAATCACCTAAGCCCTGGGGTTGGAGGTTGCTGTGAGCTGTGTGACGCCAGGGCACTCTACCAAGGGCGATAAAGTGAGACTCAGTCTCTACAAAAAAAAAAAAAAGAAAAATTTAACCCACCTCATAAAATAGCTAACTTTTAAAACAAGTAAAAGAAAAATAAACTCGAGGCTATACGTTGTTCCTACTGAAAACTTTTATCTTCTGAAGAATGAGAATCTGAACCAGTGTGGTGGCTCATGCCTACAATCCTAGCACTCTGGAAGGCCGAGGTGGGTGGATTACTTGAGCTCACAAGTTTGAAACCAGCCTGAGCAAAAGTGAGACCCCCATCTCTACTAAAAATAGAAAAACTGAGGCAAGAGGATCACTTGAGCGCAATGAGCCCACAGCACCTCTACACAAGGCAACACCTTGAGACTCTTGTCTCAAAAAATAAATAAACAAACAGAATCTCATAACTATTAGTTTTTTGGGGGGCGGGGGTTGAGACAGAGTCTACGTCACCCTCGGTAGAGTGTCATGGCATCACAACACACAGCAACCTCAAACTCTTGGGCCTGAGCGATTCTCTTGCCTCAGCCTCCCAAGTAGCTGTGACTACAGGCACCCGCAGCACAAAGCCCTGCTATTTTTTGGTTGTAGTTTTCATTGTTTGGCAGGCCCGGGCTGGGTTTGAACCTGCCGGCTCTGGTGTATGTGGCTGGTGCCCTAGCCACTGAGCTACAGGTGCCGAGCCACTAATAGTTTTCTTATTTCAACTTCTGAAGTCAAAACTTGAGATCCTAATCGACTCTACATCCTAATTCTACGACCAGTTCAGTGAATGTGTTGAACACTCATTTAATGACACACTACCAAGTATTAGGAAGACTCTTCATAAATTTATTGTCTAATAACAAAGAGAGGAGGAAAAAGGTTATACTAATTAACAATATGGGTATTGTACAGGCTACAGGAACACAGTGGAATGCAACACGAGTGAGGAACAATTTCCTAGAGGACGTGTTAACATTTGAGTTATCATTATCAACTTTGAGTTGAGTCTCAAAGATGTTAGCCAGAAACTAGGTTAGAATAAAACTATTCCTAGAAAAGAAAAATGTTCAACAGCATAAAGTAGCATGGACTATTTTGAGACATAAGTAATTCCCAGAGTGAATGGAAAGTAGCAATAGATGAAACTAAAGCTGGCTAATGATCAAGACAAGTCATGCTAAAACATACGTACGGGCCTTAGGTTATAGACAATGTGTATACTCTGAAAAGTTTTCATAAGAGCCACTTTGGTCTGGTTTGAGTATTATTAGATTACTTAATAATTTCCCAGCAGTAGGGAACACGAATTTGAAGTAGATACAACTAATCACTGAGATAAGCTATACACATTAAAATAGCACAAGCTAAAGATGATATAGAACTAAACCAAAACAGTACTAAAAATAAAGGAGGAGACAAAGCCAGACATGGTGGCCCATGCCTGAAATCCAAGCAACAGGAAAAGCTGAGTTGGGAAGATCCCTTGAGCCCAAGAGTTAGAGGATGTAGTAAGCTACAATCGTGTCACTAGACTAGCCTGGGCAACAAAGCAACACTATTTCTCTTTTAAAAAGAAAAAAAGAAGATATAAAGGAGAGAAAACCTATCTGAAATGTATTTACCTGTGTCACCATGAGCAAGTTATTTAAAATGTTTTGTTTATCGGCTCAGCGCCTGTGGCTCAACGGGCTAAGGCGCCAGCCACATACACCTGAGCTGGCGGGTTCGAATCCAGCCCGGGCTGCCAAACAACAATGGTGGCTGCAACCAAAAAATGGCCGGGCGTTGTGGCGGGCGCCTGTAGTCCCAGCTACTTGGGAGGCAGAGGCAGGAGACTCACTTGAGCCCAGGAATTGCAGGTTGCTGTGAGCTGTGATGCTACAGCACTCTATCCAAGGTGACAGCTTGAGACTCTGTCTCAAAAAAAAAAATGTTTTGTTTATCCATAAACAGGAACTATACCAGTATCACAGGATTATGTTGAAGATTAAAACAAAGCAACATCTACATTAATAAAACCTAGCATTGATCTGTACCAGGTACACGGTAGGTGTTCCATAACTTTTTTTTTTTTTTTTTTTGTGACAGAGTCTCACTTTGTCTCCCTCAGTAGAGTGCTGTCGCATCATAGCTCACAGCAGCCTCAAACCCTTGGACTCAAGCGATTCTCTTGCCTCAGCCTCCCAAGTAGCTGGGACTACAGGCACCCACCACAATGCTCAGCAATTTTATTTTTTAAGAGACAGGGTCTCGCTCTTGCTCAGGCTGGTCTGGAACTTGTGAGCTCAGGCAATACACCCGCCTTGGATTTCCAGAGTGCTGGGATTACAGGCATGAGCCACCGTACCAGTCTGTTCAATAACTTTTTATGGCCTATAATCTCAATACTTTGAGAGGCCGAAGTAGGATCAACTCCTAAGGGGAAGAGTTTGAGACCAACCTGGGCAACACAGAGAGAGCCTGTCTCCACAAAAATATGTAAAAATAGGCTGGCTGAGTGGCACACACCTGTAGTTCCAACTACTCAGAAGGCTGAGGCAGGAGCACTTGAGGCCAGGAGTTTAAGGCTGCAATGAGCTATTACCATGGCACTGGACTCTAGTCTGAACCCCAGAGAAAGACCTAGTCTCAAATTTTTTAAAAAAGCAGCAAAGTTATTACTTTTTATTTATTTTTGTATTTATATTTAGAGACAAGGTCTTGCTCTTGGCCCAGCCTACCCTCAAACAGCTGGGCTCAAGTGACCTTACCACCTCTGCTCCTTAGGTAGCTAAGACTACAGGCATCCACCACTGTGCCTGGGTTCAATAATTTTTAATTGCACTTATCATTAACCATTTAAGAATCTGGATAATGTTGGATGCGGTGGCTGACGCCTATAATCCTAGCACTCTTGGAGTCCGAGGCAGGTGGACTGCCTGAGCTCACAGGCTCAAGAGCATCCTGAGCCAGAACGAGAACCATCTCTAAAAATAGCCGGGTGCTGTGTCAGGCACCTGTACTACCAGCAACTCAGGAGGCTGAGACAAAGCGAATCTCTTGGCGGCACCTGGGGCTCAAAGGATTGGGCGCCGGCTCCGTATGCCGGAGGTGGCGAGTTCAAACCCAGCCCAGGCCAAAAACCACAAAAAAAAAAAAAAAAAAAAAAATAAGAAGAATCGCTTGAGCCCAAGAGTTTGAGGTTGCTGTGAGCTATGACTCCACCACAATCTACCCAGGGTGACGAACTGAGACTGTCTCCAATAAAAAAAGAATCTGGATATTCAGCAGGGCTAAGTGGCTCACGACTATAATCTTAGCACTCTGGGAGGAGGATTGCATGAGCTCAGGAGTTCGAGACCAGACTGAGCAGCAGGCAGACTCCATCTCTACTAAAAAATAAAAAATAAAAAAAAGAAAACTAGCTAGATGTGGTGGGCACCTGTAATTGCAGATATGGATCTCTTTAGCCTAAGAGTTTGAGGCTGCTGTGAGCCATGATGCCAAGGCACTCTTCCCAGGGCAAAAGTGTGAGACTCTGCCTCAGGGAAAAAAAAAAAAATTAATAATACTAAGAACAGCACCTGTGGCGCTGGTCCCATATACCGAGGGTGGCGGGTTCGAACCCAGCCCCGGCCAAACTGCAACAAAAAAATAGCCAGGTGTTGTGGCCAGTGCCTGTAGTCCCAGCTACTCAGGAGGCTAAGGCAAGAGAATAGTCTAAGCCCAGGAGGTGGAGGTGGCTGTGAGCTGTGATGCCAAGGCACTCTTCCAAGGGTAAAAGAGTGAAACTCTGTCTCAGGAAAAAAAAATAATAATAAGGGTGGTGCCTGTGGCTCAGTGAGTTGGGCGCCAACCCCATACACCGAGGGTGGCGGGTTCGAACCAGGCCCCAGCCAAACTGCAGTAAAAAAATAGCCTGGCATTGTGGCAGGTGCCTGTAGTCCCAGCTACTCAGGAGGCTGAGGCAATAGAATCGCCTAAGCCCAGGAGTTGGAGGTTGCTGTGAGCTGTGATAAAGTAAGACTCAGTCTCAAAAATAATAATAGTAATAATAAAAGAATAAGAACCTGGATATTTAATTAATTTTCTACTGAAACTTAAGAAATAATACCTAAAATGGTCTCTTAATTTTAATATAAAGCTTTGCTAACCCTGAAAATACAGATTCTCAATATGGGAATGTCAAGGAAAGAGAAACCTCAGAAATCCATTTCAATTCTCTCCTTTGGGGAAGGAAGAAAAATCTAATTAAATATTTAAGATAAAATTCAATTTTGAGGCTCAATATGGTAGCTCACCCCTGTAATCCCAGCATTCCAGGAGGCAGAGGTGGGTAGATTGCCTGAGCTCAGGAGTTTAAGCCAGAGCAAGACCCTGTCTCTAAAAATTGCCAGGTATTGTGGCAGGTGCCTATAGTCCCAGCTACTTGGGAGGCTGGGGCAAGAGAATGGCTTAAACCCAAGAATGAGGTTGCCATGGCACTCTAATGAGAGCAACAAAGTAAAACTCTATCTTAAAAAAATAAAACAAAATAAAATAAATTGGCTCAGCACCTGTAGCTCAGCAGCTAGGGCGTCAGACACAAACACCAGAGCTAATGGGTTCAAACCCAGCCTCAGCCTGCCAAACAACAATAAGAATTACGACCAAAAAACAGCCAGCAGGTGCCTGTAGTCCCAGCTACTTGGGAGGCAGAGACAAGAGAATTGCTTAAGTCCAAGAGTCCAAGGTTACTGTGAACTGTGATGCCACAGCACTCTACCAAGGGTGACATAGTGAGACTCTGTCTCAAAAGAAAAAAAAAATTCAATTTTGTAAGATGAAACTTTTGTGACTACTTGCATTTTTTGAGAGGAAAAAAAGGATTGGTTTTGCTGTATGTCTGTGATCCCACTAGTGTAGTTAAGCATTAGCATACAGCATTTATCTCCTTTATTTACTTAATACTTTAAATTCTATATTGCACAAATGGAATATGTCAAGAACCATTCCGCTGTTAACTGCTACAGTTTAAGTAGGGCAATCATTTAAAAATTCAATTTAACATTCTAGACCATCAAGAACCCACTTTAAGATTAAATATTACTCTTTTGATTCACATTATTCACTGAAAATGCTGAATCTTCCATAAAGAAATTGTGACAAAGAGGCATGAATAGTCAATGAATTTCACCCACAACCACAGCCAGTGGAAGCCACCACACACATTTTGGGTGCCATTTTGAGTAAGACTAGGAAACAGCAAAGTCCCTTTAGACGAGATGTGATCACTGGCCAATACCTTGGACTGCCATCAAGCAAACCACCCTCGCCAAACGCCAAGCAAGAAGTGACACCGGTAGATATTTGCATTTATCCACCTCTCACAGCTAGGATACAGAAATCCAATTTGATGCCTGATGAAACGAAAATGAAGCAAAAACACTAAAAAGAGAGAAAAGGTTCGCAATCTGCCTCGGAACAGAACAACCGAAAGTGGAACAAAAGGTGGGCGGATCAAGCCAAAGGCAGCAGGGGTAAGCGAAGGGCAGCTGCTGAGGGCAACCCCAAGAAGCCTAAAGGCTAACCTAACACCAGGGCACTCCCTCCCGCCGCTCCTTCCCGGTTCCCTTCCACAGCCACCACTGAGAAGCCCAAAGGACTCGTGCTCCCTGCACCTCCAGCCTGGTCCCGGCGTTCTGGACACACCCTCGCTTCCCGCGGCACGCGAGGACAGCGACAGCAACTATTCTGCAGAGTCACGACTTCCAGACGCTTCCCACCTCCATCCCCCTCCCACACCACCTCACACTCCGGCGGCCTAGGGGGACCGCGCTCCCACGCCGCGTCGCAGGCTCCGACCCAGCAAAGAGAGAGGAAGGTGGCGGGGTTGTCTCCACGCCGCGGCCACCCCGCACCGTCTCCACTGCCCGCCTCTGCGGGCCAGGCCCACGCGGAGGCCTAGCGTCGGCCCAGAGGCGCGCAAGGGGCGAGGAAGGCACTCACCAGAGTAGAGCGGCATGGCGGGCGCGGGCGGCGGCGGAGGCGCGGGAGGGCTGGGCCCGGAGAGGGTGGTGAAGGGCAGGGTACCAGAAGAAGGTGTAGCGGCGGCCGAGACAGAGACGCAGAGCTGACTGCTGCTTCTGTGCGACGAGAGTCTCATTCAAACCGGCCACTGGCGATGACGCAGCAACACGCAGTTCGCCCGCCGAGCCGCTGGGCGACCAGAGAGAGGAGGCGCGGACTTGAGCGCCGCAGAGGGGCAAGGATGGCGAAGCGGGGTTGGGGAGGGGAAAGAGGCGGAGCAGGGCGGGCGGAGGCGGGGCGGCCGCCGCTGCGGGTGCGCGCCTGCGCACTGGTCGCCTGCCGCCCTGAGCCACCTGGACGCGCGGTTCTGGAGCGCCCCCGTAAGGCGACGAGTGAGAGGGCCTGCTGTCATCCTGCCTGCTGTCTTTTAAAAAACGTGATGTCTCTTTTTAAAAACGATAGGTTAGTACTGCTAAACGTTTTTTCTTGTTAATATACCCAGTTGCAGAGTTGAGGCCTTACTATTTCAAATTTACTGAGATTACAATTTTTTGAACACTGACTTCAAGTGCATAGATTAGTGGTTAGAGTTAGACCTGGTTAGAATTCCGGCTGTTACTAGTTGACCGGCTCTTGCAAGCATCAGTTGCCTTAGCTATACCGGCTCGCCTGGTTTTATTGTATCTCACAGGTATTTTTTGAAGATCTGTGCTAACTCTGCATGGAACAAGCCCATACGCGCAATTATTTCAGAAACTTGCTAACTTGATGTCTCTGTGTCACATGTTGGTGATTCTTATAATATTTCCAACTTTTTTTTTTTTTTGAGACAGAGTCTCTGTCCCTGGGATAGCAATGCTGTGGCGTCATACCTCACAGCAACCTCATTCTTTTTTTTTTTTTTTTTTTTTTTGAGACAGAGTCTCTCTATGTCACACTTGGTAGAGTGCTGTGGCATCACAGCTCACAGCAACCTCAAACTCTTGAGTTTAAGAGATTCTCTTGCCTAGCCTCCCAAGTAGCTGGGACTACAGGCACCCGCCACAATGCCGGCTATTTTTCTGTTGCACTTGTCATTGTTGTTTAGCTGGCCCGGGCTGGGTTCGAACCCACCAGCCTCAGTGTATGTGGCCAACACGGTAACCACTGTGCTACGGGTGCCGAGCCAGCAACCTCAAATTCTTAGGCTCAAAAGATCCTCTTGCCTCAGCCCCCGAAATAGGTGGGATTTCAGGCACCAGCCAGAAGGCCCTACTAGTTTTTCTATTAGAGCTGGGGTCTCCCCTGTTGCTTAGGCTGGCCCTGAACTCCTGTGCTCAAGTAATCCACCAACCTCAGCCTCCCAGAATGCCAGGATTACAAGGGAGAGCCACCCCTGCCAGGCCAATATTTCCAACTTTTTCATCATTATTAAGTCATGGTTTTCTGTGATCAGTATCTTCAATTTACTATTTTAATTGTTTTGGGAGTGCCATGAACTATGCCAAAATAAGACAGTGATTTTCATTGATAAATGTGTATATTGTGACTTTTCCTCCAACTGGCCATTCCCCCATCTCTCACCTTCCATTCAGACAAACTATTTCCTGAGACATAACAATGTTGAAATTAGACCAGTTGATAATCCTACAGTGACCTCTAAGTGTTTAAATCAAAGGAAGAGTTTCATGTCTCTCATTTTCAATAAAAAACTAGGAATGAAAGCCAGGAGCAGTGGCTCACACCCATAATCCTTGCACTCTGGGAGGCCAAGACGGTTGGATTGCCTGAGTTTATGAGTTAGAGACCAGCCTGAGCCAGAACTAGACCTTGTCTCTAACAATAGCCAATTATTTAGAAGATTGTTGATGAAGGTGGCCACACTTATTTTTAATGCAGACAAAAGCCATATATTGGAAGAACATGCCAACAAGGACTTTCATAGCTAGAAAGAAGTCAATAGCTGGCTTCAAAGGACAGGCTGGCTCTCTTTTTTAGGCTAATACAAAGGACAGGCTGGCTCTCTTTTTATTTTTTTTTATTTTTTTTTATTTATTTATTTTTTCGGAAACAGAGTCTCACTTGTCACCATCGGTAGAGGGCGGTGGCGTCACAGGTCACAGCAACCTCCAGCTCTTGGGCTTAGGCGATTCTCTTGCCTCAACCTCTCGAGTAGCTGGGACTACAGGTACCCACCACAATGCCTGGCTAATTTTTTGTTGCAGTTTTGTCCGGGGCTGGATTCGAACCCTCCACCCTCAGTATATGGGGCTGGTGCCCTACTCACTGAGCCACAGGTGCTGCCCTGGCTCTCTTTTCAGGCTGATACTTTTTTTTTTTTTTTTGAGACAGAGCCTCAAGTTGTCACCCTGGATAGAGTGCCGTGGCATCTACAGCTCACAGCAACCTCCAATTCCTGGGCTCAAGAGAGTCTCTTGCCTCCACCCACCAAGTAGCTGGGACTACAGGCACCCACCACAACGCCCGGCCATTTTTTGGTTGCAGCCGTCATTGTTGTTTGGCGGCCCGGGCTGGATACGAACCCGCCAGCTCAGGTGTACGTGGCTGGCGCCTTAGCCTGTTGAGCCACAGACACCAAACCGATACTTTTAAAGTCTTTTTATGGTGACTTTAAGTTGAACTCAGGGCTCACCATTCTGAAAATCCTAGGGCTGTTAAGAATTATGCTTTAGATACTCTGCCTTTATAAATAGAGTAAGAAAGCCCAGGTGACAGCATATCTGTTTACAGGCGTGGTTTACTGAATATTTTAAGCCCATTATTGAGATCCACTACTCAGAAAAGAGATTCCTTTCAAAATGTTACTATTTGTGGAAATGCACCTAGGCACTCAAGAGCTCTGATGGAGATATGCAAGATGAATGTTGTTTTCATGCCTGCTAACACAACATGCATTCTGTAGACTGTTGGTCAAGGAGTAATTTCAACTCCCAAGTCTTATTATTTAAGAAATGCATTTTGTCAGGTTAAAGAATCATTTTCTATGGCAGCTATAAAGAATTTGGACAAAGGCTCAGTGCCTGTAGCACAGTGTTTATGGGACCAGCCACATACATCCAGGCTGTTGGGTTCCAGCCCAGCCCAGACCTGCTAAACAACAATGACACCTGCAACAACAACAAAAAAATAGCCAGGCATTGTGGCGGGCACCTGTAGTCTAGGGAGGCTGAGGCAGCAGAATCACTTAAGCCCAAGAATTTGAGGTTGCTATGAGCTGTGACACCACAGCACTCTGCCAAGGGCAACATAGTGACACTCTGTCTCAAAAAAAAAAAAAAGAATTTGGACAAAGCATAAACCTTCCAGAAAAGAGTCACCATTCTAGATGTCATTAAGAACATTCACAAGAGCTAGGTGCAGTGGCTCACACCTGTAATCCTAGCACTTTGAGAGGCTAAGGAGGGTGGATTGCTTGAGCTCAGGAGTTCGAGACCAGCTGAGCAAGAGCGAGACATATCTCTACTAAAAATAGAAAAAGTAGCTGGGTGTTGTGGCAGATGTCTCTAGTCCCAGCTACTTAGGAGGCTGAGGCAAAAGGCTCTTTTTAGCCCAGGAGTTTGAGGTTGCTGTGAGCTATTACACCATGGCACTCTACCCTGGGGTGACAGATTCCTTGTCTCAAAAAAAAAAAAAAAAAAGCACAAAGAAAGCTTAGTTAATAAAACCATAGGAGGCAGGTTTGAGGAAATTGACCACAATTTTGGAAAAATTCCTACTGTGGATAAAATGCTGTCAAACAGCATTGAATGTTACAAATAAATCTTTCCTGAAAGGAAGAATCAGGCTTGGCACCTGTAGCTCAGTGAGTAGGGCACCTGCCACATACACTGAGGCTGGTGGGTTCAAGCCCAGCCTGGGCCTGCTAAACAACAATGACACCTGTAGCAGAAAAATAGCTGGGCGTTGTGGTGGGCGCTTGAGGTCCCAGCTCCTAGGTAGGCTAAGGCAAGAGAATTGCTTCAGCCCAAGAGTTGGAGGTTGCTGTGAACTGTGACTCCACGGCACTCTGTGGAAGGAGATATAGTGAAACTACGTCTCAAAAAAAAAAATAGAACATTCCGGAGAAGGAACTGGTCAACTCCCTCCAGTGGAGGAGACCCTAATTTTAAAGATAAGAGTATAGAAAGGATAAAGTACTCTCCAGGTCGGTAGGGGGCAGACTACTCCAATAAGGAACAGCAGCACCCAGTGTTACGCTCCATCCTTTATACTAATCCCTAATGACATGGTTTTGTTTTGTTCTTTTCTCTTGAGACAGAGTCTCAAGCTTTCGCCCTGGGTAGAGTACCATAGCAACCTCAAACTCTTGGGCTCAAGCGATTCTCTTACCTCAGCCTCCCAAGTAGCTAGGACCACAGGTGCCTGCCACAATGCCTGGCTATGTTTTGATTGTTGTTTGAGGGGCCCGGGCTGAATTTGAACCTGCCAGCTCTAGTGTATGTGGCTGGCACCCTAGCCGCTGAGCTACAGGCTCCGAGCCTCCCTAATGATATGTTAAGCTGGGGTTAGAAAGAATATCCATGAATTTTCCAGGAAAGAGCAGAGAGTTCCCAGAACTGGGAACCTTCCCCTTTCCTGATCTTGTAGAGTATCTTCCAGGGTTGTCATGGTATTTGTAAACTGTCCTGGTGCTGGGTGGTATGATTTTTACTGTAATGAAGGTGGTTCATTTAGGGACGCTGTCCCCTTACTTGTATGCATACTCTATAGAGGACACTGAGAGCTGGGTGGTCTCTGAGCGAGATGATTTGCAGCTTGGACGGACCCTGGGGCAACTCATCCACAGGTGTTAGTCACAGGGAGAGAGCCGGAGCCCGGGCCAAGCCCTCAGCACTCGGTCATTATCCAATACTCCCCTCCCCGGACGGTTACAGTCTCAATAAATAGCTACTGTGGAGGTTGCTCGGGGTACCCTGCATTAGGGTTAGCCTGCCTCTTCCTGGCTTGTACTTCTATCCATGTCACACCTGTTTCCTTCATGTGGCCACGGGGACAGGGTGATAGGGGCTGCGACATCTGGTAGAGTCAGCAGGATCCCTGGACTCCGACCTAAGGGAAAACAGGACACTTGGAAGTGAAGCCTTCTGTAGACAGCGGAAGGAAGTCCCAAAGGGAAACTCCACTCAGAGTGAGAGGGACCTTTCAGCCTATCTAGAAACAAAGGAACCTCGCTAGGAGTAAGTAAGGCCTTGGGTAAATAATAAGCAAAGATATTTCGGGAAAATAATGGGTAACTTCTGTTCTAGGAGTCGCAAGAATTAGAAACTGAGGAAGAGGCTCAGCACCAGTAGCTCAAGCGGCTAAGGCACCAGAAATATACCCCAGAGCCGGCAGTTCGAACCCAGCCCTGGCCTGCCAAACAACAATGACAACCACAACCTAAAATAGCTGGGCATTGTGTCAGTTGCCTGTAGTCCCAGCTACTTGGGAGGCTGAGGCAAGAGAATCGCTTAAGCCCAGGGGTTGTAGGTTGCCATGAGCTATGATGCCACAGCACTCTAACCAAGGGGACAGCTTGAGGCTCTGTTTCCAGAAGAATTTGAAATCGAGGAGGACAGCGAGTTTCTGTGGGAACCTGAACCTGAGGCGAACTGGGAACCAGGAGCATAGGAAAGTATTTCTGGCCCTTCCTCAGGGGAGGAAGTATCTGATACAAAAAGGAATGGGCAAGAAAATACCTCGATGACCTTTATGGCAGCTCAGATCAAACAGCTGGAAGACTGGTTGAGTAGTCTCACAGTTGGGAATGTTAACATAGATCACCCAACAGTGCCCTCAGCGCCTCCCTATGTAGATGATCCACCTGTGACTTCCACTATCAAGGGTGGATTAGAGGGGCGCAGGACCGGTGACTATTTTTATTTTTTATTTTTTATATTTTCGTAGAGACAGAGTCTCACTTTATCGCCCTTGGGAGAGTACTGTAGCATCACACAGCTCACAGCAACCTCCAACTCCTGGGCTTAGGCGAATCTCTTGCCTCAGCCTCCCTAGTAGCTGGGACTACAGGCACCCGCCACAATGCCCGGCTATTTTTTTTTTTGCAGTTTGGCTGGCCCGGGTTTGAACCCACCACCCTCGGTATATGGGGCTGGCACCCTACCCACTGAGCCAGAGGCCCCGCCTCATTGACTTTCATTTTAAAGACACTTTGGTGCTTTTTCCGGGCACAGTTATTGATATCCCTCCTGAGCCACAATGCCCTCATGGGGGCCAACATCTCGATCACCATATGATCACTTTTACGGTTTTTGGTTTGGGGGGTTTTTGTTTGTTTCAATGAATATTTGATCATTTTATTTGCAAAATATAAGCGAGACTTACATCCTTTTCTGGTGAAACCCTTCTCTTCAAATAATTTTATGGGGAGAGCCTTCAGATGTATCAGTTATAAAACAAGTTACAAAAAAACATTTTACAATTTACAAATACAAATCAGTACTTTATACAAGAATGCTCTACAAAGTTCACCGAGCAATGTAAAAAATAATCTGTTTTAAACTAACATAAGGCATGCCCAGTTTATGTCATTTTGTAGAATTATTTTTGCTTGGTGGGAGACTTTGCTCTTTGCCGATCCTGATTTTTCCTTGATTTTCTGGAATGTTCAGTGTATCTGCTAGATTTTCCCAATGCCCCTGTGCACCATTCTGATACCCATCTTCATCACTTCTGGAGCCTGCACGCTTGCTGTTTCCCTTGACTTTGATCTATTTCTTCTTCTAAGATTTTCACTGTCCTTATTTCAAATGTCTGTGCTTCTAATTCTCAGAAAAAGAATTTCTTCTCTCTCTTTTCTTTTTGTGATCACCACGTTTATTCTCCAAATCTCTGTGCATTTCTCTTCTTTTGTTGTTGGAAAACAGTACGATCAGTTTATTCATTCTGACTAAATGGATGGGGGGCAAGGGCCATAGACCCCCTTGAAGAGGGGTAGAGAAAGATAACTGCTGCCAATATCCAAAGAGCCAAAGGCGAAAGCACCTCAATTCCCACCTCCCTCGAAACCTGGAGACCAATGTTAACAAATGGAAACAATGGCTGACCCTTCCAGAGGAGTTCTTCTTAGCCGAAGATACCCTCCTCCGTCCTTAATGTATAACACCATCTCTGCCTTAGGTAAACCCTAATCTTGGTCACCAGGTCAACGGAAACACTCTCAATGCCTTTGTTTGTGATGCCGTATCATTTCATTTTCCCCTTCCACCCGGTATTTTACCACAAAAGTAAAAGGCTCGATTAACAGGATAACAGCGAGCTTCACAAGGGAGGATCCTCTTGAGCTCAGAACTCACCCCCACCACCCAGAGTTGAGTGAGACATTTGTCTGCTTACTCAGAGATAGGGAAAATGAAAACATAACCTCTCCCTGTCCCAGATTAAATCATACATAAATATATGCATGTCTGGATCTCTGTCATTCACAACTCCACTGTCATTATTTTGTTCAGGAGGAGCACCTCTGTCCGACATGCACTTTGTTATGGGATCTCTCCCATTGGAATCTCTCGAATTTCCATCTCTGTGTCTTTCTGCCCGTCTGTCTCTCTCAGTCCGTGTTTCCTGGTGCCCGTGCTGTAGTCTTCCTTCTTCATGTTTTCTACCATTTGTCTGTTGGCTCCTGACCCATTTATCTCCTCCTTTCCTTCTGGTCTTCCTTTCTCTCCTCTTCCTTACATCTTTATCTGAGGCAGAGCCGTGACTGCTGGCAGGTGAAGAATCGTTCTCTTCACTGGAAGACTCTGAGCTGCTATTGCCGCTGGTCAGAGTCAGCGTCGGAGGAGTCAGTCTCTGAAGAGGAGGACGCTGAAAGAGGAGGACGCTGGGGAGGATTTATTTCTCTCAACATCTGGTTTGTGTGCCATGACGACCTTTGAGATGCTCCCGCAATTCATCCATTAAACCCCCAAGACCTATGGAAGTAAAGAAGTTCGCAGCAAACCGAGTGTTTCTGGGATGATCTCGGGGTAATAATCCTTCAAAGAATGGCTGTAGAGTTTCATCCTTTA
>CAUYRH010093869.1:0-14601 GCA_963574655.1 Perodicticus potto
GCGGGCGCCTGCAGTCCCAGCTACTTGGGAAGCGGAGGCAGGAGACTCGCTTGAGCCCAGGAATTGGAGGTTGCTGTGAGCTGTGATGCCACAGCACTCTATCCAGGGTGACAGCTTGAGGCTCTGTCTCAAAAAAAAAAAAAAAAACATACAAGAATGTAAGAAAGTGATGGAACTTGAGCAGGGAACTTCCCCCCTAAATATTCCAAAACTGCAGGAGGCAGAAAAGATGGTTGCCTATTTGTTACCCTCACTTACATTAAACCAATCTAAACAGACTGAGAACTCTATAACAAAAGTATAAACAATTCATAAACCCAAATATATTCCATTCTAACAGAACTAGAAGTCTTGTGGCATTAAACTATGGTAGAACCATCATAGCTGACCACCTCTTTACAATGACCTAATTTTCATAGACTGAACATGTACCACATGTACTTATCAGTATAGTAGACCCAGTTACTTAATGTTGACCACCTCCTTACACTGACTGTTGTTTTTTTTTTTTTTTTAAGAGACAGAGTCTCACTTTATCACCCTCAGCAGAGTGCTGTGGCATCACAGCTCACAGCAACCTCCTAACCTGGACTTAGGCAATTCTCTTGCCTCAGCTTCCCAAATACCTGGGACTAGAGGCGTCCACCACAACGACCAGCTATTTTTTGTTGCAGTTTGGCCGGGGCTGGGTTCAAACCCGCCACCCTCGGTATATGCGGCTGGCACCCTACCCACTGAGACACAGGCACTGCCCTACACTGACTAGTTTCACACTGACTAGGTTATCGTCCCTTGGGTGATCAACTTACAGAGGTTCTACTGTATTTTCCATCATATTTTTGTATCTTACACCAGAAAACGTAAAAATGCACAATATGCTTTATGAAAGATGATCACCATACTGTGTAATTTTTTTTTTTTTTTGGAGACAGAGTCTAGCTATGTCACCCTTGGTAGAGTGCTGTGGTGTCACAGCTCACAGCAACCTCAAACTCCTAGGTTTAAGTGATTCTCCTGCCTCAGTCTCCCAAATAGCTGGGACTACAGGCGCCCACCACAATGCCCGGCGATTCTCCGGTTGTAGTTGTCATTGTTGCTTGGCAGGCCCAGGCTGGGTTCAAACCGGCCAGCTCCAGTGTGCGTGACTGGCACCCTAACTGCTGAGCTACAGGCGACGATCCCATATAGTATAATTTAAAATGGTAAATTCTAAATAGACATTCACCTTTATTTTGTGAATATGTTTTAAATTTCAAATTAACTAATAGTGAAACACAGTTCAAAATGAAAGAATGAATATTGTGGTTAACTGTCTCAGCATGCATTCCAATATATATCTCTTCTCTAATTCACTTTCCCTTTTTTTTTTTTTTGCAGTTTTTGGCCGGGTCTGAGTTTGAACCCGCCACCTCCAGCATATGGGGCCGGCACCCTACTCCTTCGAGCCACAGGCGCCGCCATTTTAATTTATTTTTTTTTACTTTCCCTTTAATACTCTCTTTTTTCCTAGCTCCTTTCAATCTTCCCTCCCCACTCCATTCCAGACTTCACCTTTTCCCACTCTCTTTCTTTTTCCTCCCTTCCCAACCATACACGGTACTTTCAAAGAAAACACTCTAAGAAGTTGTTCTCTACCTAAGAAGTATCATAATCACCTAGGAAGCTCATTAAAAACATACTTTAGTGTAAGAAGAAGCGGCCGGATTTTGTTTTCAAGGTAACCAGAAATTCAAAAGAAAATATGAAACTCTAATTAACTTGCAAAGAATATGAGATACTCTGGTAAACTAAAGATTAATCAAGGCTGAGACTTTGTTGAAAAATCATTCTGGAAATCATTAGATCCACTTTTCTCTCAATTAAGAGGTACAGTTCATGAAAAATACTTGATCATAACTGTTCTATGAACAGGTCATGTTCATAATTTTGATCACATGGAAAAAGTGGCCCACAAGCTTTGGCCTTAGAACTAAGAATGGTTTTACCTTTTAAAGGGATGTTAAAAAAAAACACACACACACATATTAAAAAAGAAAACGTGGCCCCATATGACCCACAAGACCTAAAACATTTACTATCTTGCCCTTTACAGAAAGTTTGCCAACTCTTAGTCTGCAGCACCAAAGACACTTGGAAGTATGCGGACCCTGAAACATTACCCTGAAGTGCTCCTTTCTGATCAGATTAACTGAAAAAAGATTCCTGGCTCGGCGCCTGTGGTTCAAGGAGCTAAGGCGCCAGCCACTTACACCTGAGCTGGCGGGTTCGAATCCAGCCTAGGCCCGCCAAACGACGACAGCTGCAACCAAAATATAGCCGGGCGTTGCAGTGGGCGCCTGTAGTCCTAGCTACTTGGGAGGCAGAGGCAAGAGACTCGCTTGAGCTCAGGAATTGGAGGTTGCTGTGAGCTGTGATGCCACAGCACTCTATTCAGGGTGACAGCTTAAGGCTTTGTCTCAAAAAAAAAAGATTCCTTTAATTCAGTTTCAAAATAACTTAAACAGAATCACTGCTATTTCTCTGACTCACCTAAAAGACTAGCCTTCAAGAAAGTGTTATCCCAAAAGGCTCTACTTCCTTCTTTCGACTCAACATTTCCAACTAAGATGCTAGAATTAGTTACTACACATGCAAAAACTTGGAATCCTTACCTGGGGTATTTGCTATAGCCAACGGCAGGCTCGGAAGCTGGTGCACCTGGATTCCTGAAGTACTCAACGCACTGAGGTTAATGGTCTGAAGGCCTGGCATGGAGGAGAGCTGAGCAGCATTCACAGTGACTGTGCTGGCAGGAATGGAGGCAGCTGAGGCAATAGGTGTAAGAGCGGTGTTGCTGCTGCTGGTCTGCCCCAAGGAAACACCCTGCATTGGGGCTAAAGTGATTGTCTGGGCCTGTGGGTTCTGAACTTGGAGGTTCTGCAACTGAAGAGTTTGCCAACTGACCTGTCCATTGGGTCCCACTGTCGGTGTCCGAATGATGATGGGGCCAGAGTTTGGAACAGCCTGAAGCTGGAGGTTCTGGAGGGTTTCCTGGGAAATAGCTTGAGTTGTAAAGGTCTGCCCTGACAATGGTGCTGCTGCTTGAAGGGCCTGGAGGGCCTGTCCCCCTTGAACCAGCTGAGGCTGGATAAGAATCTGCTGTTGCTGTGTCTGCTGGTTTTGCTCTCCATCTTTCTGCTGACTTGCCTGCAGTGAGCTTCCAGATGCCTGGTTCTGTTGGATGTTCAGAGTATCAGATCCCTGTAGCCCACTGACCCTCTGGGGTGTCTGGCCTTGAGAGTTGGTCCCTGATGATCCGCTGGTGGTAAAGTTCATAATCCCCATGTTGCTGGTGGTAGTAGTTGTTGAGTAGCTATTGGCATTGGTAAAAAAGGAGCTGGAACTGGCTTGCGATGATACCAAGGTGGCAGAACTGATGGCAGTCCCTGAGGTGACGGGTTGTGATCCACTCTCCTGGGACCCAGAGCTGCTAATCGTAACTGCCTGAGAGCTGGGAGTCAAAGTAGCTGCAGAAACGCTGTTGACAGGTAGCAAGGTGATGTTCCCATTCAAAGCCACTGGTACATTGGTCACATACTGAGTCTGTCCTGAGAGCACATTATTAGCTAGGCCTTGGAGGGGAACAGCCTGCTGGAGTAGGTTTGGCATAGCAGCAATGATGTTGCCTCCACTTCCTCGATTTGTGATGATTTGTTGGTTTGCACCTGGTATAATCTGTATTTGACCAGAACCATCCTGCTGCACTTGGGCTCCAGTGGCAGCAAATTGCAGCTGCTGCCCATCAACGGTTTGAAACTGTGGGATTACCTGATACTGAATGTTAGGCATCACTCCAGGTAGTCCTGTCAGAACTTGCTGGTTCTGTAAGTTGGGAGTGGCAGCCACAACATACTGCCCACCAGACACTGTACGACTCTTGGAGGACTCACTGCCATTGCTGCCACTGGTACTGCTGCCACTCTGTTCCTTTGAGGTAGGGGTAGCCCCAGAGGAGGAAGAGATGATCTGCCAGCCATTGGCACCCTGTGAAAGTTGTGTGGCTGTGAGGTCAAGCTCACCTGTACCCCCTGACTGACTCGGGCCCTGGGAGTTGTTGCTGTTCTCATTGGGTGACTCAATTCTGCTGCAAGTTGCTGCCAGCAGAGCCAAAGGGGATGGCTGGGATTCCTGGCCAGAAAATAAGGGAGAGGAAAGGAGTTAATGACACCCAGCTGGCGGCCTAGGGGGCGGTATGCAACAATTAAACAGCAACATAGCACAAAGAGCAAAACCCAAAATCAAAGAGCTGTCTTATCGGTATTGAGGAAAGTCCCATCTGTGGGGATCTCCAAGTCAATTGTCTCTCTATGCTTACTTCCCTATCTACAAAACAATTTAGTCCTTCTAAAAAGCTTTCTGTTTAGAGTGAGGCAATTTTATCTAAGAATATTTACATTCTCTCAACACCTTCCCCATACTGTCTCTGATAATCACTTACCTGTCCTCCTCCTCCTCCACTGCTGCTACTGGCACTGCCTGTGCTGCTGCTTCGAGCCTGTGCAAAGGCACCACCACCATTACCATTGCCCCCGTTACTGCCACCAACTCCTTTTTCAATCTTCACCACAGCGGTCATTTCATCCATGGAGTGATCAGGGTCTGAAAAAGTTAAAAGATAAACAACTTAAAGTTGGGGGAAGAAAAGGGTAAAGTGAGGAAGGGCAAAAGGAAGCTATGATAAAATAGCAATGACTAACAAAAAGACAGAAAGCGTCAAGGAAAAGAAAATGGATAGGGAAATGGGGAGTTGTAAGACATGAACTGAGACCAGTGGTGCCAAAACTGTGGCTCAGCTCTCTCTTGCACAAAATTAAACTCTGAAAACATTCAAAAAGTGCTTTTTGGGAGATAAGAAATAGGAAGGACGATACGCATTTGAAAAGAGTTTCAAAATAAGAAAAAACATCCTGGGAGAAAAAAAAATAGGTAAAGCAAAAAACAACATGTGGGTGGATGGAAAGCTTGCTAAAATTAGGGTTAAAAGAGATGGAGAAAGAAAAATACAAGTGTGAAAAGTAACAAGAAGGGAGGAGGGGAAAGAGGGAAAGAAGATGTAAAAAGTGTGAGTAGGGTAACATTTGTATATACTGCTAAGGGCCTAAAGGGGTCTAGGTGTCAGAAATCAGGTTTTGGGGCGGAGAAAGGGCGGGCCCTAGAAGGAAAGGGCGGTTTCGGGGTGAGGGGCGTGGAAAGGGCGGGACAGTAAGGGGGGAGGGGGGAAATCTCCGGAAAGTGGGGGGAGGAGGGCCTAGGAGCAGGCGGCGACCAGAGGGCGGACCAGGGAGGCGGTTGGCCCGGGCGGGGCCTGCACTGCTCGGGCCGCCCCCGCGACTCCAGCCCCCTGCGGGAGGAGCCTCAGGCCGGCGGCCGAATTGTGGGGGGTAAGGGCCTCCCCCGTGGCCGGGGCGGGCAGGGGGCGGGCGAGGCCACGCTGCCCCCTCCCCCGGGGCGGGCGGCCCATCCCCCTCTTCCTCGGAGGCCCCGCCACTGCCCCTTCTCCCTCCCTTCCCTCCGCCCCGGGCGGGACCAAGGCCACCGCCGCCGCCTCCCGCCCGCCCCCCCCCTCACGGCGGGGACCGCCCGGTCGGCCCTCGCGCGCGCCCCCTCACTCCCCTCCCACCCCTAAGCTTGGAGTGGACTCATCCTTACCGCTCATGGTGGCAGCTGAGGGACGAGCTCAAGGGGGTCCTGTCCGGGGGGGTTGGGGGGGGCCGGGAAAAACGCGGACGCTGACGAGGCAAGCTAACCCGGACCGGACAGGGAGGGGGGGGTAAGGAGGAGGGAGCAGCGCGCCACAAGCCCGGCCTAGACCCCGCCCTTTCACTGCTGCCCCGCCCAATGAGGGAGGGGGAAAGGAGGGACTTTTGGAAGAAAGACGGTCAGATTGTCCAATGACAAGGCTTACTTGCTCTCTAAGGCGTGTAAGACAATGTTGCGTGCCTGCTGTCCGCCCCAAAAGACCTCCCTCTCAGTTTTCAAAACCAATAAAAGTTGCAGGAAGTGAAGATGGGCGGGAGCTACAGATGATAGACTTCGAAAGAAACCAGTCAACCGCCAGGCGGGCTTACTGAGCAGTAAGGATAGGGAGAGCTTTTACAGGAATGACAGAACAACGACCAACCAGAATCCTGGACGTGCCTGGGCACAATCCTAGTAGGAGGAAAGGTAAGAAGTAGGCTGGAATGGGATAGGATGAAGATGATCAAAACCAATCAGAAATCAGGCGGGCAGCCAGGAAGATATGATTGGATTAGTACCTAAAAGACACAGGAAAGGACGTATAGTGACGTGAACTAAAAGCCAATTAAACGCCGAATAAACTCTGAGGGCGGGAACTTGGAGTGAGCAGAGGAAAATTGGCAGCTCCGTCAGTTATTTAACCCAATGAGAGGACGAAGTAAGCCTGGTACCGCCTCCAACTTGGCCAATGGGAGTTACCTTAGCCGCCCATCACGAGGGAGGGAAGAGGGCTGTGCCAAGAGCAGTTCGTCGCCATATTGGCTTTCCTTTGGAGGTGTCTTTACTGGGATTAGGTGCAGTGCTTCTTTGGAGCCCTGCTGCTCAACAGGTGTCAAAGCCAGGCATTCGGCGCGCAGTTCTTCACTATTGCGGCTCATTTTAATCTTAATTGAACCGCCCTTATAAAGTACCTCTCACGTCTCACTCCCTCCATGGGCGGGCGGGCGGAGGCCTTTCTGTGTGGATATAAGCAGCTCTGCGAGTGCAAACGGGACAAGATGTGGCGACTCAACAAAATCAGTCAACACTGAGTTGACCAATATGCAGTCTGGGTGAGACGCCAGCAAACAGCATCTTCTTAAGTAACCCCGAAGGTGCTAGTCACCAGTTAATTTTTCAAGAGCTTATCTTAGAAGGTAAACTGAATTGCAGGACCTCCGAGAACCAAGATCGTACAAATCACTTCGTTTTCCCCCTTTACTAGGAAACATTGCCTGTGCTTAAAGCAAGATATCTGAGTTTCTGCTTTTTGCAATCAGGAATGCCAAAACTAGACACCTGAATTTCTGGCCTCCTCTTTTACCCTTGTTTTGGTGGAGGTGGCCTTGGCTTGTCAGTGATAGCATGAGGTCATTCCTTTTAGCACCTGTGTCTTATATGTTGTCACTTCTTCATTAGCACATTATTCTCGTCATTTTGTGTTCTTTTAAACTCTGGGTTCTCCTAAAAGATTTTAAGCCCTTTGAAGGTAAGAACTGAGGCCTTTGCTGCTTTGGGCAGGACCTGGAAAAAGTTAAATGGTTGTAGCTGGACGTTGTGGCGGTCTCCTGTAGTCCCAGCTACTCGGGAGGATGAAGCAAGAGAATCACCCAAGCCCAACAGTTGGAGGTTGCTGTGAGCTGTGACGCTACAGCACTCTACCAAAAAAAAGTTAAATGGTTGGCTTGGCACCTGTGGCTCAACGGGCTAAGGCGCCAGCCACGTACGCCTGAGCTGGCGGGTTCGAATCCAGTCCTGGCCCGCCAAACAACAATGATGGTTACAACCAAAAAATGGCAAGGCGTTGTGGCGGGAACCTGTAGTCCCAGCTACTTGAAGGCAGAGGCAGGAGACTCGCTTGAGCCCAGGAGTTGGAGGTTGCTGTAAGCTGTCATGCCAGGGCACTCTACCCAGGGTGACAGCTTGAGGCTCTGTCTCAAAAAAAAAAAAAAAAAAAAAAAAGTTAAATGGTTGACGGTCTATTGTGTTAGTTGCCTAAGTTAGGTAAAACTTTGCCATTTCTTATTTTTTATTTTTTGGAGACAGAGTCTCACTTTGTCACCCTCAGTAGAGTGTCGCCGTGGCATCATATCTCACAGTAATCTCAAACTACTGGGCTCAAGCAATTCTTTCCCCTCAACTTCCCGAGCATCTGGCACTGCTATTTTTAGACATGAGGTCTCTCTTAACTCAGCCTGGTCTAGAACCTATGAGCTCAGGCAATCCACCAGCCTGGGTCTCCCAGAATGCTAGGATTACAGGTGTAAGCCACCGCACCAGGCCCCACCAATTTTTTTTTTTTTTTTTTTTTTTTTGAGACAGGGTCGCACTGCCACCCAGGCTGTAGTAAAATGTCAAGGACTCAATGCAGCCTCCAACTCCTAGGCTCAAGTAGTCCTTTTGTTTTTTTTTTTCCAGACAGTCTCACTTTGTTGCCCTTGATAGGGTGTTAACGGCATCATAGCTCACAGCAACCTCTAACTATTGGGTTCAAGGGATTCTCTTGCCTCAGCTTCCCAAGTAGCTGGGATTACAGGTGCACACAACGCCCAGCTATTTTTAGAGATGATGTCTCACTCTGGCTCAGGCTGGTCTCAAACCTGTAAACTCAGGCAATCCACCCACCTTGGCTTTCCAAGCCCTGGGATTATAGGCCTGAGCCCCCATGCCCTCTCAAGATGTCCTTAAGCCTCTGCCTGCCACACTGCTGAGATGGTAGGCCTGAGGCCCCACCCTTGGCCAGTTTACTTTGTTTTGTTTTGTTTTTTTGAGACAGAGCCTCAAGTTGTCACCCTGGGTAGAGTACGGTGGCATCACAGCTCACAGCAACCTCCAACTCCTGGGCTCAAGCAATTCTTCTGCCTCCACCTCCCAAGTAGCTGAGACTATAGGCACCTGCCACAACACCCAGCTATTTTTTGGTTGCAGCCATCATTGTTGTTTGGCCGGCCTGGGCTGCATTCAAACCCGCCAGCTCAGGTGTATGTGGCTGGCGCCTTAACCGCTTAAGCCACAGGCACCCAGCCTGTTGGGGAGTTTTCTACAAATTTTTTTTTTGAGACAGAGTCTCAAGCTACAGTGCCATGGTGTCATAGCTCACAGCAACCTCCAACGCTTGGGTTCAAGTGATTCTCTTGCCTCAGTTTTTCTATTTTTAGTAGAGATGGGGGGGGTCTCAATTTTTGCTCAGGCTGGTCTCGAATTTGTAAGCTCAAGTAATCCACTGGCCTTGGCCTCCCAAAGTGCTAGGATTACAGGCATGAGCTACCATGCCCAGCCATCTATAAATTCTTAAGTGAGGCTCGGCGCCTGTGGCTCACCAGGCTAAGGTGCCAGCCACATACACCTGAGCTGGCAGGTTCGAATCCAGCCCGGGCCCGCCAAACAACAACGATGGCTGCAACCAAAAAATGGCCAGGCATTGTGGCGGGCGCCTGTAGTCCCAGCTACTTGGGAGGCGGAGGCAAGAGACGCGCTTAAGCCCAAGAATTGAAGGTTGCTGTGAGCTGTGATGCCACGGCACTCTATCCAGGATGACAACTTGAGGCTCTGTCTCAAAAAAAAAAAAAAAATTCTTGCTTTTTTTTTCAGTTTTTTTTTTTTTTTTTTTTTGGCCAGGGCCGGGTTTGAACCTACCACCTCTGATATATGGGCCCTGCACCCTACTCCTTGAGCCACAGGCACTGCCCCCCAAAAAAATTCTTAAGTGAACCAAACAACGCTTTGGGCTGGACCAGGGCAGTGGTTCTAGTTCTGTGGTCCTTTGTCTCTGGTACTAAAACATAGTACCAAAGGCTCGGCACCCATAGCTTAGTGGTTAGGGTGCCAGCTACCTACACTGGGGCTGGCAGGTTTGAACCTGGCCTAGGCCAGATAAAAAAACAATGACAACTGGCTCAACGCCTATAGCTTTAGTGGCTAAGGCGCCAGCCACATACACCTGAGATGGAAGGTTCAAATCCAGCCCAGGCCCACCAAACTGCGATGGCTGCAACCAAAAACTAGCCAGGCATATGGCAGGTGCCTGTAATCCCTGCTACTTGGGAGGCAGAGGGAGGAGAATCGCATGAGCCTGGGAGTTGGAGGTTGCTGTGAGCTGTGGTGCTACAGCACTCTACAATGGGGGGGCTCACTACTTTTGCTCAAACTGATCTCCAACTCCTGAGCTCAGGCAGTCCATCCACTTGGGCCTTACAAAGTGCTAGGATTACAGGGATGCGCCACCTCGCCTGGCAAGAGACAGGGTTTTATTTGGTCTTATTCATGCCCACCCAGGGACACCAAAAATAAAAGGAGACAGAGAGAGAAACAGGGTCTTGCTGCATTGCCCACTCTGAATTTGAAACCCTGGCTCCAGCAATCTTCCCACCTCAGACTCCCAAGTATCTGGGATTGTAGGCATGCATACCATTCTGCTCAGCAATGCCTTTATACTTTGTATTCTATAAGAGTCTGGTATATAAGTTTAACACTCAGTTGAAACTACTCTTTTTTTTTTTTTTTTTTAGACAGAGCCTCAAGTTGTCACCCTGGATAGAGTGCTTTGGCATCACAGCAATCTCCAATTCCTGGGCTCAAGGGAGTCTCCTGCCTCCGCCTCCCAAGTAGCTGGGACTACAAGTGCCCACCACAACGCCTGGCCATTTTTTGGTTGCAGCCGTCATTGTTGTTTGGCGGGCCCGGGCTGGATTCGAACCCGCCAGCTCAGGTGTACGTGGCTGGCGCCTTAGCCCGCTGAGCCACAGGCGCCGAGCCTGAAACTACTCTTTAGCTTCCATCAATATAGTTAGCAATCAGATAACTAGGAATGTTTTACAAATTTAAATACACAGATGGTTCAAAAACCTCCTTTTAATTTTTTTTGTTGTTGTTTGTTTTGTTTTATGGCAGTCTTACTGTCACCTGGGATAGAGTATAATAGCATTATCATAGCTCACTGCAATCTCGAACCACTAGGCTCAAGTGATCAAACTGCCTCAGCCTCCCAAGTAGCTGGGACTACAGGTTCTCACCACCATGCCCTGCTAATTTTTCTATTTTTTTTTTATAGAGATAGGGGTCTCAATTTTGCTCAGGTTGGACTTTAACTCCTGGCCTCAAGCAGTTCTCCTACTTTACCTACAGTGAGTGCTAGGATAACAGGCATAAGCCATGGAGCCTTGCTTCTCCTTTAATTAAAATTAAAAAAAAAAAACTTTTTCAGAATCAGGGGTCTCACTATGTTGCCCAGGCTGGCCTTGAATTCCTGGGTCCAAGTGCTCCTCCCATCTCAGCCTCCCAAATAGCTGGTATTCCTATAAGCCTGAGCCACCATGCCCAGTTAAACCCCCACCCCCTTTTTTTTTTTGTAGAGACAAAGTCTCACTTTATCGCTTTTGGTGGAGTGCCGTGGCGTCACACAGCTCACAGCAACCGCCAACTCCTGGGCTTAGGCGATTCTCTTGCCTCAGCCTCCCAAGTAGTTGAGACTACAGGCGCCTGCCACAACACCTGGCTATTTTTCTGTTTTGCAGTTTGGCCAAGGCCAGGTTTGAACCCGCCATCTTTGGTATATGGGGCCGGCGCCCTACTTGATGAGCCACAGCTGCCATCCCCACCCCTTTTTTTTTTGAGACAGAGCCTCAAACTGTCGCCCTGGGTAGAGTGCTGTAACATCACAGCTCACAGCAACCTCTGACTCCTGGGCTCAAGCAGTTCTCCTTCCTCCGCCTCCCAAATAGCTGAGACTACAGGCACCTGCCACAATGCCAGGCTATTCTTTGGTTGCAGCCTTCATTGTTGTTTGGCAGGCCCAGGCTGGATTCGAACCTGCCAGCTTAAGTGTATGTGGCTGGCGTCTTAAGCAGTTTGAGCCACAGGCGCTGAGCCTAAAACCCCCTTTTTACACAATTATTGAAACCTTTCCTTTCAGTAAGCTCTCAGCTACAGCTAAATACAAAACAGACTAACTGAAATTTCCTTTACCTTTATCTACTCTAGGATAAAAGAAAAGAAAAAGTATAACAGAGTCCTTCAACAAGATAATAAAATCTCAACAGTTTTCTAATCCTTTACTTTCCAGCTCTCTGAATAAGAAAACAAATCTGAAAAAAAAAAAGAAAAGAAAAGAAAACCAACCTGGATTTTCCACAAGTTTGTGAGGAGCAGGCTAAGATCATTCAGTGTAATGGTAACTACAGAAGCTGGATGAATTATCACATACATCCCTCAGTCTCTTAAGCGCCCTGGAAAGGCAAGAAACTAATCCAAAAAAGAACTGAAACAAGCTGGGCTACTCTCTGTTTGGGAAGTCCAGAACTTGTAAGAAATCCGGGACTGGCTGCTGCTGTTTATTATCATTATTTAACATGACTCATTCTTTACTTTTGCTGTGTCCTTGTTTTTTGTTTCCTTATCTGAGCAGCATTTTGATTCATCCCTGCCTAGGTAGTACCTGGTACTAGGAAGGCATTCATTCAGTCCTGCAACCTTTTAGTGGCTCTGGTGGTCTTGAAGGCCCTTAAGGAAGGATGAAATGCTGGGGGAAGGAGGAGAGGAGTTTTTGTGTGAGACTCGGTTAAGAACACAATTTAGTTATTGTTGGAACTGAACTTGAATATTCCCTCTTCTGAAGAGGGCTGCAAGAAGACAGCCCTGACTGTGAGCCCAGCTGATGGTTTGTGGAGCTGGAAGACCCTTTGCTAAATAAAAGCAATTGTAGTTTGAGGCTGGGAGACTCAAATTCCACAATCCATCTGCATTCTTGAGAACTACAGAAGGCAGGCTCCAACAACTGGGGAGGGTCAGAGACTGGCCTAGACGCCAGACAGATCAAACAGAGAGCTCTTCTGGCCATTTAAATCTAACCCCTAGGGATTCCAGTTTGGAACAAATACATAATTAAAACATTTTCCTTCCTCAAATACTCAAACCTCTCAGGGTCCACAGGGAGCCTAAGCTAGCCACACCCTCGAGGAAGGGATGCTGCATGTCAATTTACACTCACCAGCCACCCCCACACACCCAGACCCCTGCATTCCAAGGGTGACTGAGGTCCAGCTTTGGAAACAAAACAGAGCAGTGAAGCAGTTCCCTTCCTCCTCTCTCTCCAGGGACAAGTAGCCCTCAGTCCTTCCAATCTAGAATTTAAGAGGGAGGAAAATGGCCCTGCGAGGTGGCTCATGCCTGTAATCCTAGCACTCTGGGAGGCGGAAGCGGCTGGACTGCCTCAGCTCACGGGTTGGAGACCAGTCTGAACCAGAGCGAGACCCCCACCTCTAAATATAGCCAGGTGTTGTGGCAGGCGCCTGTACTCCCAGCTACTGGGGTGGCTAAGGCAAGAGATTCACTGGAGCCCAAGAGTTTGAGGTTGCTGTGAGCTATGACGCCATTGCACTCTACCGAGGAGGGTGACCAAGTGAGACTCTAAAAAAAAAGGGTTGGGGGGGAGGAACACGACCCCCAGCTTCCCATTCCCAGAAAAGTAAAATGACAGGAGGTCTGGGGGAAAGGGCTAGCCCGACCTGGGCATCCAAAGCAGAGGGAAGAGGAACGAAGGAAAGGGAAGAAGGAAGGGAAAACAAAAGGAGGGGAAGAGAAAAGGAGTAGAGCGGGCCAGGCGCTGGCTATTTCCCCCTCCCACGGAACAGGGGCCACCCTGGGGGCGGGCGGAGGGCCGGGCTGGGGGAGGAGGGAGTCGGATTCGTAAACAAACCCGCCTTGGGCCACGAGGTGCCCAGAGGAATGGGGTGGGGTTTGCAGGCCTCCCGGGCCCAGCACAGAGTCGGATGACTGGCGTGGACTGGGCTGGCGCCTCTCCACCCTCAGTTTCCGGATAGGGGTGGGCCCTCTGGCTCTGCCCAACCGCAAACCCCTCCTTCCTCCTTTGCCCTCCCTCCCTTGAGCCAGAGAAGCCCGCTGAAGTTCGCTGAGGCCTGACACCTGACTTCTCCACGCTTCTTCCGGAAGTGTTCACTGCCCCCGGGGAGAAAACTGGGCGAGTGGGTGGTTCATATGGGGGAAAGGCCGTGGAACACCAAGTTGATTTTTTTCGGGGGCGGCTGTAGAGATGGTAGAGGGAGAGAGGTGGGAGAGGGCAGGAGGGCTCTAGAGGACTTCCGAGGCGTAGGTGCCCTGCTTACAGTGGTCATATTCACCAGGGGTCACAGTCGGCTGACCTTCCTTGCGCTGCCTTCCCTCGCTGGCCGCTGGAGATGATCAGACATCCTGGGCAAAGGTCCCTGGGCGCCCTCCAGGAAGAACTTCTCTTCAATCACTCACAACAAAACTAATGACACCCATAGATACTGTTTTCCCCTTTTTTAATTGTTTTTATTTTTACTGGATTTTTTTTTTTTTTTGAGACAGAGCCTCAAGCTGTCACCCTGGATAGAGTGCTGTCTCATCACAGCTCACAGCAACCTCCAATTCCTGGGCTCAAGCGAGTCTCCTGCCTTTGCCTCCCAGGTAGCTGGGACTACAGGCGCCCGCTACAAGGCCCGGCCTTTTTTTTTTTTGTTGCAACTGTCGTTGTTTGGCGGGCCCAGGCTGGATTCGAACCCGCCAGCTCAGGTACATGGGTGGCGCCTTAGTCCATTGAGCCACAGGCGCCGAGCCTGGATTTATTTATTTATTTTTTTTTTTTGAGACAGAGCTTCAAGCTGTCACCCTGGATAGAGTGCGGTGGCATCGCAGCTCACAGCAACCTCCAATTCCTGGGCTCAAGCGAGTCTCCTGCCTCTGCCTCCCAAGTAGCTGGGACTACAGGCGCCCGCCACAACGCCCGGCCATTTTTTGGTTGCAGCCGTCATTGTTGTTTGGCGGCAGGGCTGGATTCAAACCCGCCAGCTGAGGTGTACGTGGATG
>CAUYRH010093875.1:0-27637 GCA_963574655.1 Perodicticus potto
TCATTCGTTTCCTGGCCAAGGAACCCATACACCTATATATACCCTGAGGCTAGAGGCCTAGAGGAGGAGACGGGGAAAGACCGGGAGAGGAATGGAGAGAGCTTCTCTCTCCCTACTTGAAATCTCTCCCACTACCAGGAGCGTTGGTGTTTTCTGTATTCTTTTCTGTAAATCAATTCTGTCTTATCACGGACGGGTGGGGGGGGGAAATAATGTAATGAAGAATAATAAAATACATGTATTTAAAAAAAAAAAAACTCAATATGGAATCAAATTGGCTATTATGAGAGGCCATGAGAAACAGGCTAGGAAGGAAAACAAAATGAACAGAAAAAGCAATCACCCCATATTCAGATCAAGCAGAATTACCTACTTGGTGACAGTTAACAAGCCTTGAATACCCCCCTTAAAAGACCAATTTCAACTGTGTTGACTGTGAGGACAGAAAGGAAGAATACTCACCATCATCAAACTATCTTGGGTTGGCGTATGAACAGATGCACAATCGCCACTCACTCACACACTGTAAGAGAAATGACTGGTCACTGGTAATGATGCACATCTGTTATTTTTGTGACAATGTGTAGACTAAACAACTAGTTGCGAAGTTTGTACTTTATGCGATTACTCCCAGTTAATATACTGTGAAATCCTGAAATGTGTGCATATCAGAACTATGCAAGGCAAAGACACATCAAAGAATGCCACGGATTTCTGGGAGCTTCCAGAAGCTAGGGAAAGGCAAGGAAGGCTTCTCCCTGAGAGACTGAGAGGGAGCATGGCCTTGCTTACACCTTGACTTCAGAATTCTAGCACTTAGAACTGTGAAAGAACAGGCTGGGCACAGAGGCTCATACCTGTAATCTTAGCTCCCTGAGGGGCTGAGGTGGGAGGATTGCTTGAGCTTAGGATTTCAAGCCAAGCCTGAGCAAGAGTGAGACCTCAACTCTACTAAAAATAGAAAAACTAGATGGGCACTGTTGGCGTCCCAGCTACTGGGGAGGCTGAGGGAGGAGGATCACTGGAGCCCAGGAGTTTGGGGTTGCTGTGAGCTATGATGCCACTGCACTCTAGCCTGGACAACAGAGTGAGACTTTCTCAAAAGGGAAAAAAAGAACTGTGAGAGAATAACTTTTCCTTGTTTTAAGCCACCTAGCCTGTAATACTTGATTATGGTAACCCTAAGAAATGAATGCAGAGTTCAAAAGAGAATCTTCATAATAATTAAGGTTAGGAAAATAAGTTCCCTGAGAATCTAAAGTCTAACACGAGAGACAAAAAAAAACAAAACAAAACACTTCTTGAGTTCTTGAGTCTGAGCCTAAAGTTCTTTTCATAAAGGAGAGTAAGCATCCTTTCCCTATGCCCAGCCTGAGAAGCATGAGAAGTGACTGCCAGGAAATCTTTCCACTGGGAGTCTAGCTCTGGTTTTTGTTAGCTACGGGGCTTTAAGTGAGCATCTTTGTGATCTAGTCTTTTAGTTTTCTCAGCTGTCGTATGGGTACTTGGACCAGATCAGCTAGAAGACATCATCTAGCTCTAAAGTTATATTATTTTTATTGGTTTATTTATGGTGAGAGGAAAATTTTCTGGATAAGAGAGGTTTTGATGTTTGAATGGCCTGCCAAATACTATTATGAATTTTGTTCTTTAGAACTGTTTGTGAACAGGATCAATCTGTTAGATGCAGATTGGAGAGTCAGCTGTGTAATTTCCCTTTAAAACAGGAATTGTAAATTCAAACGCCTTTGGGAACCAGATGGTAATGTAAGCAAGTGGAGCAGAGTGGGTGAAATACAATAGGGAATGGTGGGGACTGTGGCAAACTCAGTGCCTCTGTGCCTTTAAAAGGAGGCAGTCATTGCTCAGTTCTGGCCAGTTGTTGTCGAACAGCAATGTGTGCCTTTGGTGACAAATCCTCACATTTCTCAAGGGAAGCCAGAAGTTTAATGGGAAGCCCCTCAAATTTTAAACATTTTTAGAACTGAATTAAAACTTAGGAACACGACAACTAAATGAAACACTTCTATTAACTCAATGTGGTCTATCAAGTCACCAGTTTGTAATCTTTGCAGCAAACCCTTGGATTCAATGATTACTGACACCAATAACCAGCTTAATGAAATGTCTAAGGATATTCACATTCTTTATTTATCTATATGGGAAAAAAATAGCTAGAGAGGATGTCCTAAGAACGAATATTATCTCCATTTTGCAGTTAAGGAACCCAATGGGAAACGTGTTTTCATTACTCGAAATAGCTGCAAGGAGAACTTAGATTTAGAACTTAGATTTCCTGAATTTTTACCCAGTATTCCTTCTATCAGCTTCATGCTGATGAGACACAGCAAGAGCTGTTTGCATGGACATGTCTACGCACCCACGGATCTGGGTACTGGAAGCAGACTGAAGTTGTGAATATTATGTAAAGAGGAACGACAGGCTGTGTCTGAGTCTTGTTATGTAGCAGGAAAGGAAGATGACTAGGAAATTGGAAATTGGTGTTGGTTCAAGTTATTTTATAATTATAGAATGTCGTTGAATTGTAAGGCCCAAAACATAGAAATAGAAAAAGCAGTATAAAATAGTAATTGGAGAACTACCAGAAAAGGGAAAAGGAAAGAATCGGAAAGAGAATCCGGGGGCGGTTGGTTGCACATAGTTATTATTCCCCCTGGGTGAGGATACCCTCCTGCCACTGGCTTCTGTAATAACTGCTGTTTGAGTGCTATGACATTCTAGGCGGTAAGTAAGCCACAGAGAAACAGTAGTGAGCAAGGGACATGGTTCCTTTTCTCCCAGAGCTTCCCATCTAAAGGGAGAGATGGATAAGGGAACTAGCTGTACGTATGGACTTACCAGCCAAGGCCAAAAGAGGAATTAGCCCCCTGGCCTGCCAAGCATTTGACCAAGTTCTGTCTCAGTCACCTTGTCATAGTTTGTTTCTCAGCAGAAAGTCTAGCTGTGTGTACCTAAATCTCCTTAGGAATGTCAACCTGAATCTGAAGAAGACACGGGCCCAAGAGCGTCATCTTAAAAATTAGCATTAGTGTAGATGGAAAAGACCTGGGTTCTCATCTGTCTCTGCCACTTCATGACTGTATGGGCTTCTGTAGGCAGCCTGCCTCTCTGAACCTCAGCTCTTTATTTATTTATTATTATTGTTTTTTGAGACAGAGTCTCAAGCTGTCGCCCTGGGTAGGGTGCCACGGCATCACAGCTCACAGCAACCTCAAACTCTTGGGCTTAAGTAATTCTCTTGCCTCAGCCTCCCAAGTAGCTGTGACTACAGGTGCCCACCACAACGCCCGGCTATTTTTGTTGTTGTTGCAGTTGTCGTTGTTTTAGCAGGCCTGGGCTGGGTTTGAACCTGCCAGCCCCAGTGTATGTGCCTGGCACCCTACCCACTGAGCTACGGGCGCCTCCCTCAGCACTTTTTAAAAAAGTTTCAGCCTGTCTTGCTGGACTGATGTGTTAGGTGGGTGGCAGTGTGCTGTGACCTGGAGGTTCCTCTATAAATGATAGCTTTATTTTGATGATTTCAACACTTCTAAAACATTTTAAAAGGGTACTTTGTACACAAAGAATGAACTCTAATGTAAACGATGGAATATAGTTAACAATAACGTGTCAATGTTGGTTCATCAGTTGTAAAAAAGTCCCACTTTTTGACATACAAGATGTTAAAGATAGAGGAATCTTGTGGGTGGAGGGTTGTGTGGAAAAGGGGAATATGGGAACTCTCTACCTTCTGCTTAATTTTTCTGTAAACCTAAAATTACTTAAAAAAATAAAGTCTTAATTTTAAAATAATTAAAAAGTTTCTCTAGTGTTAGCAATATCTGTTAAACATATAATCTGCACAGAAATAGCTTTGTTTAAACAAATTGAACTTGTTCACCTTGTCAATCTGCTAATAGTAGCTTTTATTCAGCTAGAACAGAAGTGGTTTTTGGCCAAACCCTCCGTGAATAATCATATGTGCCCTAGCAAGGGGGAACTGAATGGGCTGAATGAGTGTGGTTTCCTATATGTGGTATTAGAACATGACCTGACATGTGACTTGACCTGGAGATGCATCAGGTGTCCGTTCTCCCCCACCCCCAATACCAGAACTTCATTATAAATTCACCTGACCTAGTGAGGATATTGATATTTGAGAACCTGTTTTTCTGCAGTCTGGAGTCCTGTTCCTATCTTCAAAACATACACATCATTTAAAACAAAGGAATTTTTTTCTTTATTTTGAACTAACTTTGAGAGCAGAGAAGCCTGGCTGGTCTAATCTAGGATAAAGGTGGTGAGAAGGGAAAGCTTGTTCTTAGTGATCCCCTCAGGATATAAGCTTGGCTGCAATGTTTTTAGTTTGGGGTTTTTTTTGGTTGCAATATTTTTATAGTATTCTTCCAATGCTTTTAGCTACTGAGATGAGTTAATAAAAAAGAGATTACGTGTAATACCAAGTCTCAATGGCCTGGAATTAACATCCTTCTGAATCCGGAAGGAGACAAAGTAAAGATTTAACTACACTGCGTTAGAGTGGGGGTCAGAATAAAGTATGGTGTTGCCAGAAGTGGTAGGAATGCAAAATCTGTGACTCCCTGGGGAGTTCCCAGAAAAGGCCCCCCTTAAACTTGATAAATTGAATAACGGAGAGAGAGAGAAACAAAGCGAGATCTTCTCTCTCTTCCCGTATTGTGTTTTCCACGTCCCCTCACTGATGTCACTTCCCTTCCCAACCTATCCTCCCACACCTCATGTGTCAGGGCTGCTTGTTCAGAGCAAAGCTAATTGAAAACTATCTTCTGATGTCTTTATTTGAAAAGAATATTTTGGTCTATTGATTGACAAGGTCAGGGACTCCAGAGGGCTGCTCCATCCCTGAAAGCCTTCCACCGAGTCCTCCTCTGGGACCTCTTCGAACTCTCCCTGCCTTCTGTACAATTGATTCTCATTATTTGCAGTAGTTACATTCTCTGAAGTCACTGTAAACACTCATTTCGTGAATGTGGAATCTTGTGTCTAGGGGAAATATAGAGAGCTGAGAGCTTCTGGTCACAACATTTTCATCAACCAATCAATATACACCTGTAATCTTGCTTTATTTGTGTTTCTGTTTAAAAACACCTTATTTAATATTTATTGTTGATTCATTAGCACTGAGCTCCCAACCAATGGCACTAACTTAGGCCTGAACAAAGTTTATCCAACACATGTGTTTTCTCTGTAAGGCACAAGGCAGCCTTCTCGAGCTTAGGAACATTAGACAGAACTCGAGTCCTTTGCTTGGGTGCGATTTTTCAATAAACAGCACAAAAAAAAAATGTGAAAAATGTGGCACTACATATGCTGCAAAAAATACACTTATTTCCAGAATGAGAGGTCAAATAAGAAGGCAGAGCAACTACTTGTTTGACCTCAACTGGGGACAGTCGTCAGGAGAAAGAAGTTTTTGACACTCTGAGCAGGTACATGTCTGGGAATGGCCATGAAAGTGCCTTGAGTACTGATTTGGGCTTATAAATAAATTTTAGTGGCAAAGTTGCAAATATAGAATCTGTGAATAATGAGGCTCAATCCTTTCTCCCCTCCTCCGCTTCCTCCTCATTGGCAATGATTCAACATTCCCAAGTCTTTCCTAAAACAACAAAATACTTTCTCCTTCGACCTCCTGCTTTCTCCTAATTACAGTCTTCTCCCTCTGCCTCCTTCTTGGATGATGTTCTTGGAAGAGGATGTCATGTCTTCTTCTTGAAAGAGAGGTCCCCAGTGCTCTTTCCACTTGCTCACCTTCCACTTCTCACCCATATCCACCAAGTTTTCCATCCACATCGCACCACTGAAACTACTCTTGTCAAAGCTGCTCATGGCTTTCATTGTGTCAAGTCCACATTCTTGTCTCTTTTGACCTCAACACAGACTTGGCACTGGGGAACTCACGCTCCTTCCAGAACTCACTTCATGAACTTCTGGACGCTGCACGTCCCAGGTCCTTCTCCTCTTGGGGGGTTGCTTCAGTCTCCTCTGGAGACTGTCCCTCACCCTAACCCTAACCTGTGCTCTGTCTGACCTTGGACCTTTGCACGTTGTCTTCCTTTTCTCTGCTTTCCCTTTGTGGTCTCACCCACTCCCATTGTTTCAAGCAGGTCGCCTATGCTCTAATGACTCTCAATACTACTTGAAGGTCCGACAAGCTTCCAATATGTCCACATCAATGTGTCTAAAGGCATCACCTGCCTTTCAAACTTCTGATTCCTGTATTTTCTGGCCCAGTGAAGGGACCAGCATGCAGGTCTATCGTGCTGCCATCTCTACATCCATCTGTGTGAGTACCTTGGCTCTATCTTCCATCATCTTTTACCAGAATATTGCAATAGCTTTTCAGCTTGTCTTTCCAACTACCAGCTACACTATTCCCCTGAGAGTGATCTTTCTAAAGTTCAAACTTTAGTTCAAAATTGCCCTGCTTAAAGCCTCTTGACAGCTCTTCACTGTCCTCAAGCTGAAATTGAAACTCCTTATCATGAGTCTTAATCTCTGTAGTCTGTGATCTAAAGGGCGGGCACTGCCACCTCCTGCCAAATCTCTCTCCTCCTTCTCTTTCCTCCCAGCGGGGGGCTTGGCTCACACTTTGTGCTCATCTTAACTCTCCGAGGTTTCCTGAAAATGCTGCTTGCTCTGGCACTCACTCCTTCGGAAGAGTTGCTTCCCTGTAACACTCCTCACATCCTTACCATTCATGTGGGAAACCACTCAGCCAGCTTAGACGTCACATCCCCCAGGAAGTCTTCACTGATGCCCCCTCTCCCAGACTTGGGTCTCTCCTGTGCACATCTTCATCACACCCTACCTACCCTTGTCACAGCATCCATTTCACTGTCTTGTGCTAGAAATATACCATGCCCCTTCCCACTATGACACTGGATACTCCTTGAGAAATAGGGGATAGAACTTGTTTCTCTTTATGTTCCTATTTTCCAGAAAAGTGCCTCATACATAATAGGCACTCAAAAAATATTGGCTGAGTGAATAGGCGACCGTATGTGGCTCCTGTTTTGGACTACTTTCTCTTGCAGCTCCTTAAAAGTAAAAAATAAAACAATAGAAAGACATTGACAATTACTGTCTTTTATGTTAGGTCTTCTGAGTGTGTGGCTTCCTTTATTAGCCTCATGTCTTTTCACAAAATAAAAATAATCCCAAAGAAATATTAATTAGTTTGGTTTAAGCATTCCACATTGTATATCAAACCACTACATTGTACCCCATAAATGTATACAGTTAGGATTTAACAAAAATTAAGTAAAAAAATAAAATTATAATAGTCAATATATACTGATAATAAAAGAGAAATATAAGTAAAAAAAATAAGTGTTTCCCTTAAGAAAAAAGAAAAAAAGAAATTTTAATAGGTAACTTACTGCACACTTGACTGTGACAAGCACTGTCCTATGCCCTTTGCGTGTCCAGATCATTTAATCCTTTTGACAACCCTTCAGGTAGGTGCCATCCTTGTCCCCCTTTTACAGGAATCTGAAGAACAGAGCAGTTTGCCTAAGGTCTCAAGTCTCAGATGTTATAGAGTGTCCATTAATATTCACAAGTCAGCCAAATATATAGAAAACAATGGTTTATTCTTGGGAGGGCTTAAGAACCTGGAATTGTCCGAGGTCAGTCTCAGAAACTGATCTGCTGGCTGTATTTGGACTGTAAATAAAATGCAGGGGAACCTGTATTTCTGCACCTCTGAGGTATCATGATAATTTTTGTTCTTTCTCGTTTTCTCTGTGTGAATTTTTATTAATATAATAAGGTGCTGAGCTCCTGAGACGTGAAGCCAGTAGTTCTGGGAATGTGGTGGGATGTTCAAAACAAGCAGCTTCAAACATCCCCCAAAGGCCAATGGCCGGGAAACTCTGCTACCACTGCTTTCTTGCTCCTTTACTTTCCATTCGCCCCAATCCCTTTTCCAGTAGAAATGTACTTGGGCACAGTCGGGAGTCTCTTTTCACATTGTGTTACATTTTCCCACTTTCTGCCCTATCTGTTGTGACCCAGAGTTGCCCTGAGAGGAATCTGGGATTCCCAGATGATCACAATGGTAGGCACCATTTATTGAGCACTTACTGTGCGCAGGCCACAATGATTACTTGTAATTATTGCATTTTATTGCATATATCCTACTGAACTGTGAATATACCCTTGCAGAGGTGAGGAAACTGAGCTTCAGAGAAGCGAAGAGAGTTGCACAACATCTGTATTAATTCCTATTGCTGCTGTAACAAATTGCCTCAAACGTGGTGGCTTAAAAGAATGAAAATTTATTCTGACCGCTCTGGAGGTCAGACTTAGTGGGTTAAAGTCAATGTGTTGTCAGGACTGTTCTTGGTGGAGGATCTGTTTTCCCTGCCTTTTTCAGTTTCTGGAGGCTGCCTCATTCCTTGGATTCCTCCCTCACATCCTTCCAACCTTCCAGCCATCACATCTATGTCTCTGACTCCCCTGCCTCCCTTATAAAGACCCTTGTGATTACACTGGGGCCACCCAGATAATCTGGGGTAATTGCTCCATCTGAATATATCTCACGTAATCATGCCACAAAATCCCCTTTTCAGCGAGGTAATATATTTGTAGGCTCCAGGGATTAAGACATGAAGCTCTTTGGGGAACTGTTACTCAGCCTTCCATATCACAAAGCACGACTGTCACATTCCACTATGAAGCCTACAGCCTTCATAAGTGATTTTTCTTTAGCGAAGCCCTCCAACCTTGCTATCTATTAAATACAAGCCCCAAGTTTGGGAGGGACCACCCGTCTCTGCCTCCATCAATTCTGTAGCTACAGCAGGAATTTTGAACACGGGCTGTGTCTAAGAATCATCTGGAGGAATTTAAAAAACTATGTAAACCAGAATGACTGCAAATAAATTATTATAAAATCATTATCTCTGGAGGTGAGGCTTGAACCTGTGGCAGGTTAGATCATTTCGTTGCGTGGTTCTCATACCCAGCTTGCTTTAGAGATAACTACCGGCCATCCATGAAGGAAAGATTAACTGTAAAGATAAATGGCAAAAAAAAAAAAAAAAAAAGAGCTATGAATGTCTGGCTAAACATCCTTCAACCTCGGGCAAGTTGCTTGACCTCTCTGGTTAGATGGTACCAGTGCCCAGGGTTATGCAATGACCGATAATGAATGGAAAGCCCTTAGGTGGATTCTAACTGGTCCCAGTAGAGGGCAGTGCAGACTTCTTTGCAACCTACCCCCACCCCACCTTGGGAGCAGAGGTCACTGAGCCTCTCCTAATGATAGAATTCCCTAGGCTCTGATTCTCCAGCTCAGAGAAGATTGAATTTCCCCCCTTGTTGGTTATGTCTGACTTTTCACTTCCTTCTCCATGTTTTTTCCACATCTTTAATTTGGGGGTCTTTTTTGCACCTGTTCATCATGCTGAGATGGGGCAGGGGCAGCCGGAAAGGCTTCTGATCTTCCACTCGGCTTTGGGAAGATCAGGATGTCCCTGGGGTTTCTTGGTTGGTGCCAAGCCCTTGAGCTGTAAACTAAAACGAGTGATTTTCCTCCTTGAGAAAGAAATCACTTATGGTATGTGGTTTGGGGGTGGAGAGCTGAGAATTTTCCTTTGGGCTAAAGGTACAATGAGAAGGCTAAACCATGGATGTGGTGGTAGAGAAATGTTTTTAATGGAAAGAGTTCCCCGGGATGGAAGGAAATGGAAGGTGCTGGCCAGGCCACTTCCGATTACTGATTTGCTAACGTTGATAGTGCTTGGCACTTCCTTCTCTCGCCTTTGCTTCTTAATTCTTGAAGGTATTGGGAAGGGCAAAAAAGACGGAGATGATTCAGCATCTGGAAGCGAGACGTTTGGCCCAGCCGGCCTTGCTTGCCTGCAGCGCCAAGGTAATAGCGTTAATGGAAAGCGTTCCTGATTAAACAAGGGAGCAGGGCTCTGGCAAGGCCACTTTCCATTAGGGACTGCCAAAGCTGATGTCACCAGGAGCTTTCATTTTGCCCTCTGCCTCTCATATTTTTAGCTGCAGAATGATGGAATAATTCTGCTGCCTTGTGTTGCCAAAGCTTGTTTCTCATCAGTCATTCAGGTAGTATCTCACTTTCACAAAGTCTATTGTGTTACCCAGTTCAGGTTTCTACAATGTTTCCATGTCCCAGCCCATGCCAGTGAGTCAGCAGGCACTCAGCAGGCACCTGCTTTGGCTCCATGTCATGCTGGTTAGTGAGGTGAATAGGGACAGACACCCAGGTGTGCCCGGAGTTGGGAGTGGAGAGTTACATGCACTGCTAGGAGCTTCCATGGCAGTGGGAAATCAATGAGGACTCAGGTAGTCTGGGAAGACAGCATGGAGGAGGTGACCAATGAGGACGATGGGTACGCTTAGGTAGGAAAGGCATTCCAAAAAGGGAGCCAATCTGGGGTGGGGGCAGGTAGAGTGAATCCAGGGAAACTATAAAAACAAAAATAATTATGGTAAAAATAACCAGGCAGGGTGGCGCCTGTGGCTCAAAGGAGTAGGGTGCAGGCCCCATATGCCAGAGGTGGCGGGTTCAGGCCCAGCCCCGGCCAAAACTGAAAACAACAACAACAACAACAAAAAAACCCAGGCAAACCATCTGTCCACTGGAGGTCTCCAGGTTCCCAGACATACAGTTAACCTGAGCAGAAGCACAGGCTCCACACCTCTCTCAAGGATCCTGTGTTTCCTGGGTGAATGGGTGTTTCTTTCCCAAAGTCACCTGGGCTCTAAGCTGAGGTTGTACGCAGCTTCTCTATTCCAGCTCATTTCTAGGGGCCAGTGAAATGCCCAAAGATCGGGGCAGCCGAGTGGTATGTCTTTGTGCTGATCGTACTTGGCACGTGTGAGTGTATTATCCTTGGAGAGAAGTGCTGGTTATTCCACACTGGACCACAAGATCAGAGAAAAGAAGGAGGCTAGATCTACAGACAAGATGCAAATCCCTAACCACTGCTGGTCATTCTTACAAGCCCTATGCCCTGTTCCTCTGCCATATTCCCCATTTATCCCAATGGATTCTCCAGCATCTGTATATCCACAAACCTTACTATCTCCTGAGTGGATGGAGAACTGCCCAGCTGGAAACTCTGGGATTGGGTGGCCAGCGGGTGGGCCTGTTATCTGGGTTGAAGCGATTGCAGGCTGAGGTTTGGAGACTCCTAATGCCCATCTGGCTGTGGACACACGAGTCCTGCTGAGTCAGTGTGCAGCAAGAACTTCAGGGCCTGCTTTCCACCAGGACAGGCCGTCCCTTGGGCACATGCCCAGATCGATAAAGCAGGTGCGATTGCTGATTTGGCCCTAGTGACTGAACGGCTGTTGGAGAGGAGCCCAGGTCTGAAATCCTGGCATAAAAGTATTGAGTCCTTAATTTTGTGGCACTTAGCAAAGTACTAAGAGAAGCCAAGCCTGAGTGTTTTGGGGGCATAGGAACATGTGGAAAGAACATTTGAAATTCATCTGTAGACAAAAGGGTCTACATTAAATTGTCCCTTCAGGAGGGACGTGTATAACAAACTTATATTGCCCATTAAATCTCTGGCAAGTGGCCTTACTCAGCTATTTTTAACCGAAAGTTATGTAGCACCCTTTGGGAAAATTCAAATATGATGAATAAGGTCCATTATTTATATTATAGGTTAGCACCCGTGTGAACGCCAAGAATCTACTGGCACTTAAAAAATTACCCTTCTTTCCTTTTTTCTATTCCATCAAACCTAGTTCCTAACCAGTGGCTCTAAACTTTTATGTTTAAGAATTGCTTGGTTATTTGGGGTGGGGGAGGAAGGAGACTTGGGCTGGGGCCCAGAGTTCAGGATTTTATTAAGCAATCCCAGGTGATCCTATTAAAGGAGGCCCACGGACCACACTTTGGGATCTGGAGAAGATGACTGGGGTTACAGTTTTTGCATCTGAATTTATTAAATATGGCACCTGTCATGTACATGCTTTCTCTGATTTCATCCTCTGCCTAACTCTGTAGGATGCAGGGACAGATTCTGTATTTGCATTTTATGGTCAAAGACTGAAGTTCAGAGAGGTTGGGATTTGTGACCTGCAGCTAGGTGAGACCGAAGCGTTCAGACTCCTAGTGCAGTGCTCTTTCTGTTTTCTGCTACCCCTCCTTCAAGCCCCATGTGTCTACCGTGTGACAGTGTTGACATTTCTTTCCACTTCCTCATCTATGTGCTAAATTAAGGAAGGAGGGAGAAGAGAAGGACTTCTGGTGTTCTAGAACTAAATCCTGGGGTGGAGCGAGGGAAGACTTAGTGCATGTTAAACTTCCCAGCCAGTCAGTGCAGGGAAGAAGATGCATTAGGCCAGGGGAGAAGAATGGCCCTGGCACATACTGTCCTGCTTGGGAGGGTGCAATACCAAATGGCAGCCGAAGAGCTGCTTCCCACCCGCCCCAAGCACACACAAGGCCATGCCCCAACTCAAGAGCCATCACTCAACTCTTAGAAAAGAGTCTGTTGATTGAAGAACCTCAATTCCTCTCTTCTCACCCCTTCCATCCAATCCTTTAGCACTGACACTGGCTTCAAAGCATACCCTTCACCCACCCAAGTTTCCACCCCATGACCATCCTCATTCACTCCTCCAGCATTCCTGGCCTGGACAATTGCCTGCAGCCTCCCATTTGGTCACCCAGATCCCACCTTTGGATCTGTGGTCAGCTCTCCATGTCACGGCCACGGTGAGTCTGTTAAAATATAGGTCAACTCTTGTCACTTCTCTGCTCAAAACCCCACAATACGAGCTTGGAATTCGCTGTTCCACTGAGAGTAAAAGTCATGTGTCTGTGGTGGCCTGTAAAGCCCTGTGCACTTGTCCCTCCCCTCCCCCCTCTTCCTGCTTTGATCTCACCTTCCCATCCCTGGCGCTGCTACAGCCCATCGACACCCCCATCTTGGGGCCTTTGCAGTGACCTTACCTGCCACCTAGAACACCATCCCCCACCAAACTTACATGGCCTTCCCTCCCTGCTCCCTGCTCAAATGTCACCTCCTTCCTCGATTACCATATTTAAAACTGCACCCCTCACAATACTCCCCACTCCTCTCATCTGATCTATTCATTCATGTATCTGATCTATGTCTCTATAGCCTACATTTTTTTTAAATTGTGGTAAAATGTAGGTAACATAAACTTGATCATCTTAACCATTTTAAAATGGCACAGTTCACTGTTGTTAAGAACATGCACACAGTTGTGTATCCTTCACCACCACCCATCTCCAGAGCTCTTTTCCCCTTGCAGAACTGAAACTCTACCCAGCTTAAATACTAGCTCCCCACTTTCGCTCCACCGGCCTCTGGCAGCCATGATTCTACTTTCTGTCTCTGTGACTCTAACTACCTTTATAAGTGGAAGCAACAATATTTGTGGGGGGTTTTTTGTGACTGGCTTATTTCACTTAAGATGATGTCCTCAAGAGTCACCCACACTGTAGCATGCGTCAGCCTTCTTTTTTAAGGCTGAATAATACCCATTGTATGTATACACCACATTTTGTTTATCTATTCTTCCATTGATGAAGGGGTCCTTTTGGCTAGTGTGAATAGTGCAGTTATAAAGTAGATATACAGGGTGGCACCTGTGGCTCAAGGAGTAGGGTGTTGGCCCCATATGCTGGAGGGGGTGGGTTCAAACCCAGCCCCGGCCAAAAAAAAAAAAATAAAAGTGGATATACAAATATCTCTTAAGGCCCTGCTTTCAGTTCTTTTGGGCATATACTCAGAAGCTGATGCTGGATCATATGGTAATTCTACTTTTAGTTTTTGAGGAACCACCATACTGTTTCCCATAGTAGTGGTGACATTTTGCATTTCCACCAACACTGCACAAGGGTTCTAATTGCTCTATATTCTTATCAACACTTATTATTTTCTACTTTTTAAATTAGCCATTGTAACCAGTATACGGTGGTATCTTACTGTGGTTTTGACTTGGATTTCCCCAAGGATTAGTGACGTTGAGCATCTTGAGCATCTTTTCATCATTGCAAGTGTATGTCTTCTTTAGTGAAATGCCTAAGTCTTTGCTCATTTTAAAATCAGGGTTTGTTTGTTGTTGTTGTCAAGTTGTTGGAGTTCTTGGTGTAATCTGTATCCGGTATACTTTTAAAAAGGTATTATTTATTTGTAATTCTCCCTGATGGAATGTCAGATGTTTAAGGTAGGAGATATTTGCTTGTTTTTTTCACTGCTGTAAGCCCAGGACCTAGCACGGTGCTAGGTTTATGCTGGATTCTTACTAAATGTGTTGAATGAATGATGGAATCGGGGTACTGTTGTAATAAAAGATGATTAAGGTTGGGCACGGTAGCTCATGCCTTTTATCCTAGCACTCTGGGAGGCCAAGGTGAGTGGATTGCCTGAGTTCACAGGCTTGACACCAGCCTGAGCAAGAGTAAGACCCTCTCTCTAAAAATAGCCAGGTATTATAGGGGGCACCTATAGTCCCAGCTACTTAGGGAGCTGAGGCTAGAGAATCACTTAAGCCCAAGAGTTTGAGGTTGCTGTGAGGTATGACACCACAGCACTCTAGCAAGAGTGACAAAGTGAGACTGTGCCTCAAAATAATTAAATAAATAAATAAATAAATAAATAAATAAATAAATAAATAAAATAAAAAGATGATTAAGAATAACGTGAAAAAAATCTCTTCATTCTTCTATCAATTGAAATAGGCCAGTAAAGGAGAAGGACAGGAAAAAAATTGTACTTAAAAAAACATTTGGCAGTATTTAGTAAAACTGAAGCTACATATAACTCTATGACCAGAATTCCACTTCTTGGTCTTTTTAGAAATACATGCTTAAAGTACCAGGACATAGGATTAAAAACACAGCAACACTGTTTGTAATAGTCCTTACCTAGAGATGGCCAAATGTCTATCAGTGGCAGAATGGGTAAACAACTGGCATGTGTTTGGACAGTGGAATCCTACATAGCGACCAAAATAAACAAGTACTGCTTCAAACCGCAACAGGTATGCTTCTGAAAGATGGGATGTTGAGCAAGAGGGGTTAGGCACACAAAAATGCAAATTGCACAATTCCACTTAAAAGTTTCAAAAACAGGTAACATTTAAATATGTTGAACAGGTAGGTGGAGTGAGGTAATAACATTACTTTCTAAAATGAGTGAGGAAATGGAAACCAGGACACTGAGGAAAGTGCTGATCACAAGGGTGGGGGAGGGTCCTGGGACCTGGCAGGGGCTTGAATGGTGTGTAGGGACAGGAGGACCCTGTGGGTTTCTTTGACTCCAGGTTCATGCTTCATGCATTTTTGTGTACGTTTGCCAGATTTCGCAATTAGAAAAACAGAATATAAAACATAAGTCTGCTTTCACCTCATTTAAAACACAAAACGTTTTGAAAGTGTTGCAAGGGACATAGGCTGAATTCTGAAAAGGTCCCAGAGGCAGTATGTGCCGGAGATTAGTAGAGCAAACAAATTTCTTTTTTTTTAAATTTATTTTAAATTTTATTTATTTATTTATATTTTGAGGAAAGAAATTTCAATGGAGGGAGTTGATGGCAGAACCTAGGGGTGAGGAGGGAGGGGACTCAGGACAGCAAAACCTATAGGACACCCAACCTCGAAGTTTGTCTTGTCTCACCTTCTCCTTTAGAGCCTCCCTTAGCCCTTATTTCTCACAAATGCTTTGACCAACTGCTCTGCAGACTGTCTCCTGGCTGCTGTGGTCTTCACTGTAGACATTTCCCTGAGGCTCTGTGCTCAAAGGTGAACTAATTTGATAAGAAAACTTGTGCTCTGGTTATCAGTGATGCTGGCCAGATAGCCCTGTCCCCTCTAGGTTATATATCTCTGCCATAACAGGGAACTCTGGAGACTTGCTATCATGTTGCAAAAGAGCCATTCCCATGGTGGAAATTCATGTCTTGAATTGACGGGAAAGACAGGTTGACAGGAAAGACATTAAGGAGTGACCCTTAAATCCACCTGTCTCAGTCCATTAGTGCCTCTATAAAGGAATACCCGGGGCTAGATAGTTTATAGAGGAAAGAGGCTTATTTGACTCTATTTCTGCAGGCTGAGCAGAAGCATGTGCTTCAGGTGAGGGGCTCAGGTGGCTGCCACTCATGGCAGCAGGTGCAGCAGAGCCTGTGCAGAGATCACGTGGTGAGAGAGGACGCAAGAGAAGCAGAGGTGGCAGATTCCTTATAACAAATCCATCTTATGGGAACTAGTAGAACTGTGTTTTCACTCATTTTTATCTCACACTGCATTTGAACCTATAATTAAACTTCCATGGCACATTTAAATTATGTTAATCAAGAAAAAGAGTAAAAAGAAGGATATACTTACTGTGTTTTGAACTTCTTTTCAAAAAAATTTAAGGAATGATCTTTAAAAATGTTTGTGACATACCTAAGATCCCCTCATGGCACACCGGTTGAAAATCACTGTAGTAAAGAACTTGCTTGTTGCCATGAGGCCAGCACCAAACCATTCATGAGGGATGTTCTCCCATTAGGCCCCATCTCCAACATTGTCGATCAAATTCCAACATTAGTCTTGAGGACAAACATCCGAGCTATAGCACCATCTTATTCCTCCAGGCCTAACGCTGGATAGCTCTAACTCTGACCTCAAACCCTAACCCTAACATTTAAGTGACTCTTCAGAAAAAGAACAAAGAGAAAGTAGCCACATTAAAACAGAGACTCTGTGATGATTCAGAAAGTAGCAGTGCCAGCCACCATTCATGGGCTGAATGCTGCTATGGACCAGGTGTGGTGATACGGCGTTCCAGTCATCTAAGACAGGTGGTGGTTTTCTCATTTTGGAGGTGATGGAAGATGTAGTTTACTTACCTCAGTCACACAGCTAGTGATGGCAAAACCAAGGTTCATGTCTCAATGGTCTAAGATGGAGTCAGCAACGACAGCCTAAAGGCCAAATCTTGCTAGTTTTATATAGTCCTTGAGCTAATCATGGTTTTAAAATAATTTTAAAAGTATTGTAAATAAAATCCCCATAAAAAATTAAGAATATGGAACAAAGATCATATATAGAATTCAAAGCCTAAAAGTATTTGCTATCTAGCTCTTTTCTAAATATAGTTTGCCTGTTACCTGCCCAAATGTTTGTGTGACCCAGCATATAAACATTACTATTTTCTCTTCTTTGACTCATTATCCTCCCCCCCCCCGCCCAGATCTCGAGTTCTAAACATTCCCAACAGATTTGATGCTATTTTGATCCTGTTGACAATATACGAGTGTGTTGATTATGGACTTTCTCCAGATAACCCTGAGGGGATGTCCATGTTATTACTGAGGATAAAGAATATGGAGTCTTCAGCTTTCATTTTCCTCTGTTCTAATTGGCTTTCAAGGTTTGTGGAAAAAATTTCAGGTGCCAGAGATTTCTGGAAGTTTAGTTGCTTAGGGAGAGAGTAGTTTGTAAAATTAGTCTTACGACTAGAGTGTTATATTTTTTGCCAAATAGGTTAACAGGCAGGCATTTATATAATGCCCTGTTCCTTAAAGATTATATTTCTAGAAATGTCCACCCTCTGGGTCCTAGAACTTAACTTTGAAGTGAAACAGAATGGTCTCTAGAGGCACAGTTGTATAATAGTTTAATCAAAGGAGGAATAGAAAGGTGGTGCCTGTGCCTCAAAGGAGTAGGGTGCTGGCCCCATATACTGGAGGTGGCAGGTTCAAACCCAGCCCCAGTCAAAAACTGCAAAAAAAAAAAAAAAAAAAAGGAGGAATAGAAAAGGACACATTCTTGGACCTTGATCTAAGCAACTGAGTCTTCATTAGGGACACATTAGCTTCAGTGACAAGTGACTGCAGGGGCAAGAAGAAGCTCTACCAGGGAGACTGATTAGCCAACTCTGCGGCTGTCAGTGTGGGGAATGATGTCCCCACACATCCCAGAGGCATGTGAGGGGCTGAATCACATAAACACCCGACGCCTTTTCATGAACGGGGGCATTCTGTTAATGGGCTGATTTGTGTTTTACATACTCTGTGATAAGAAGGCAAAGTTAAAATAAACGTACATTGGTAGTTCTCAACTGAGTTCCAACTTAAAAATGGAGCCATTGTAAATTATGGTTGATAATGTTTGACATGATAGAATATAAGGGGCTGACAAGGATATTGAAATGAATAAGAAAACTGAAAGCAACAGAAGTGGCCAGGTCATAGATTTTGCTACAGACAAATCTGTAGCAGATATGTTGACTTTTGGGTTAGTATTGTTCACTCCTTCCCCATGCCAGGAGTCAGCCAACTGTGGCCTTTGGGCCAAATCCAGCCATCTGCCTGATTGGAAAATAAAGTTTTACTGGAGTCCAGCTCACCCATTAGTATACTGTTGTCTATAGATGCTTTTGTGTTGCAGTGACATGGTCGAGTAGCTGAGACAGAGAGCATATGGCCCATACCGTCAAAGACATTCACTCTGCCCTTGTATGGAAAATGTCTTTCAATCCTGACCCTATACCAACTCTGCGGCTGAATCACATAAATACCTGATGCCTTCCATGAACTGGGGCATTCTGTTAATGGACTGATTTATGATTTATTTATCTAAAGCTATACCATTAGCTCTGGATTTAAGACTCTATTTCTATACTTAACTTTGTATTTCTGTTTTCTTGTCTACAAAATGGGACTAATATAATAATATCTATAATTGTCTTAAGGATCCATTTGGGAAAGTGTGTAAAGTGCCTAGTAGATTTTGGCATATAGCTGAGGCTCAGGAAAGGATGCAAGTGATAGAAACACAACCTGACCCTTTAACAAAGAGGGGAAATAATTCACTGGATTATGTAGCCAGGCAGGAGAGTGCAATGGCCCAGATGACCAAAGGAGGTGAATGGGAAGCTGAATCTCAAGGACCAGAACTGGAAGTTGAGGCCATAGGACTCATTCACTTTCCAGTTTGTTCTCCTTCCCTTTCCCTGATTTCATTCTGTAGAGAGAGAGTGTGGCTGCCAAAGTCCAGATTTACATCCTCCCAATGCTGTGACTTGGCTGGAAAGGAAAGCTCTCTATTCCTCTTACTTTTCAAATATCAGTCCCACAAATGTACTTTGATTGGTTCCATTCAGGTCATGACATGAGTTTACTCTTTGACCAATCTCTAATGGCTAACTGTCCACCCAAATCTGCATTCTTTTCCAAATTGCAGAGGCCTTTTGGAGAAACAGCAGCCCAGACAAATACTGTTTCCCTGCTGCACTTGCATCTAGGTGAGGTCGCATAACTAGGCTCCATCACAGGAATAAGAATGAAATAGCTGTTTATCATTTCTGGCCTGTCATCCTATAAAATAGGTGGGCCTTCCATCCTCTTTCACCAGTTGCATGTTAATGTCCTGAGATATCTTGGAAATGGTGTTGATGGAGCAGCTGACAGCAGATTGCTGAGTGACCCTGTGGAACAAAGCCTTCTTCCCTCCCAATCTGACCTTGATAGTTTGGGCTATTTTTGTGAGCAGAAAATAAACTTCTGTTGTGTTTGAGCCTTTATATACTTTTGGGGCTTACTCGTTATAGCAATTGACCTACCCTAACTAAAACAAATACTGTGACTGTACAGGCCAGTCTCATGCCCATTTTTGTGACATGGTAATGGAAGATGGGCAGAGTCTGCTACCAGAAGAAAGAATAGAAAAAAAAAAAGTGTTGGGAATACCATAGGTGAACAAAGAATTAATTGTAGTAGAAATAAATAGTAGAACCCACAGCAATTAGTAGCTACTTATTTTTTTGTTACCATAAATAAGTTGCTAATGATATTCCATTATCATAATTGTGGACTTGACTTGAGCCTGTAATCTGAACAAAAACTATCTATATCCATCTTATAAACTTTCTCAGTTTCCCTGTTAATGGAAGAATAGCCCAAGGTTTGGCTAATTCTGCCTCACAGTAAACAGAAGACCTGCTATACGGGGTCAGGAAATGATGCTATCGAGATTGTTTGACTACTATGTGCCAATGATGGTTCCTTTGATGGTGGTGGCAGTCTTTGGGGAAGCGAGAGATTGCTGATCGCTTTGCTTTCAATCTTGGGGACCCCAAACATCCTGAGACCTCTCTCTCATGGTCTATATTCCACAACCAGGATCAGGGATTCTGAAGACTCCAGAAGCATTAAGGTAGTATTTTGACACCAACAGATATATTGAAATTTAGTTCTGACACTAACCCCCTGGAGTTTAACATTACTCCATGGGTCAAGGGGACAGTTTCTGACAAGACTGCCCTTCCTTTAGTTCCCAGGCCACTTGTACTTCTGACCAGTGAACTACAAATCTCCGAGGTTTCCGCAACACCCTTAGGTTTGGCAATTGCTAAAATGACTCACAGAACTCAGGAAAATGCTACATTTATAGTTCTAGTTTTATTTTAAAGTATACAAATTGGGACCAGCCAAATGAAGAGACACCACGTGTGTTCTGGGAGGCCTGATCACAGGGCTTTCATGTCTCTACCTGTGGAATCTGGGCATCACCCTCCAGCACATCATGTCTTCACCAACCAAGAAGCTCTACTGAGCCTTTGTGTTCAGAGTTTTTATGGGAGTCTTATTTTGTAGGCATGATTGACTGATTCATTGGTCATGTGATTAAATTCAATATACAGCCCCCTCTTCTCCCCAGAGATTTGAACTGGCTTACAGCTCCAATCTTCTAATTGCATTGGATATGGTGACCATATCCAGTCTGAGTTATCTCATATTTTAAACTCAAGTGTGATCCAAAAGGCTTGAATAATAAGACACTCCTATTGCATGGTAAATTCCAAGGACTTAGAGTTCCTCTTCCAAGAACCAGACAAAGGCCAGTCAAATTCATTATTACCCAACAGATGAGTTATTCATACAAAAAAAATTACAGGGGAATAATTATACAGTTGGGTAAATTAGAGTCTTTTTTCCATTTAATCAAGTGAATTAATGCCAAGAAATGAAACCAGAGGTCATAATGAAGTTGTTACCTTTAGAAAATCAGAGTTAACATACTGTTGTTCATCAGAGAATGGGGTGTTCTAGTGCAACTAAAACAGATTCTACTGTACCTTTCCTTCATATGAACATGGAAACAGAATGAATCCTTCCATTTAAGCAAGCACACCATCCAGGTACCTTGGTTTTCACAAGGGAATGCAAACTCTATCACTCACCCATGTAGTTCAAATACACACGCCCACTGGTGATCTAAGAATATGCTACAACTAATACTTGCTAACATTACTAAGTGCTTACAGTGTGCCATGTATTGCATTAAGAGATTCACATACATTATTTAACTTAATAATCATTATTTATTAATTTTTTTTTTGAGACAGAGCCTCAAGCCATCACCCTGGATAGAGTGCTGTGGCATCGTAGTTCACAGCAACCTCCAATTCCTGGGCTCAAGCCAGTCTCCTGCCTCCACCTCCCAAGTATCTGGGACTACAGGCACCCACCACAACACTCAGCCATTTTTTGGTTGCAGCTGTCACTGTTGTTTGGCAGGCCTGGGCTGGATTCGAACCCGCCAGCTCAGGTGTACATGACTGGCGCCTTAGCCCATTGAGCCACAGGTGCCGAGCCAATAATCATTATATTAAGCTACAAAATAAGCATTCTAATTATATCCATTTTAGAGATAAGTAAGTAACTATCATAGGTCACGCTGCTCAGAAGGGGTAGAGCCTGGATTTAAATCCTGAAATCGGACTCCCTTAACCATTGTGTTAGAGGCCATTCTTGCAAAGAGCTAAGTTGAGTGAAAATGAGATTTGTGGGAGAGAATTTAAGGGATGAGGTAAATATATATATATTTTTTAATTTTTTTTTTTATTGTTGGGGATTCATTGAGGGTACAAGAAACCATGTTACACTGGTTGCATTTGTAGGGTAAAGTCCCTCTTACAATCGTGTTTTGCCCCCAAAAGGTATGGCACACACCAAGACCCCACCCCCCTCGCTCCTTCCCTCTCTCTGCTCTTCCTTTCCCCGTCCCTCCCTCATTCTCTCTCTCTCTGATCTCCCCTTCCCTCACCCCCACCGTGTCAATAATTGTCATTAATTGTCCTCATATCAAAGTTGAGTACATTGGGATTCATGCTTCTCCATTCTTGTGATGCTTTACTAAGAATAATGTGTTCCACTTCCATCCAGGTTAATACGAAGGCTGTAAAGTCTCCATTTTTTTAAATGGCTGAATAGTATTCCATAGTGTACATATACCATAGCTTGTTAATCCATTCCTGGGTTGGTGGGCATTTAGGCTGTTTCCACATTTTGGTGATTGTAACTTGAGCTGCAATAAACAGTCTAGTGCAAGTGTCCTTATGATAAAAGGATTTTTTCCTTCTGGGTAGATGCCCAGTAATGGGATTGTGGGATCAAATGGGAGGTCTAGCTTGAGTTCTTTGAGAGTGGGATGAGGTAAATATTTTGGCACTCTGTATTTCATGTGCTGCTCTTAGGTAGAAGGTGTATTTGCACAACACACCTCAAAAACTACCTGCTCTAAATTATGTTTTAAATGTTTTTGCCTGACTTTTACAAAGCTGGGTACAAGAAACAGCCTGAATACTTCTGAGTTCTTAGTTAAGCTTTTCAAAAGACATTGAATGATGAAACTGCCCTATAGATTGCCCCATATGGAAACGTCTTGAGTTTCATTCAATCTATTGCGTCCTAAAGTACTGCAGTAAGTCTGCCTCTGAGCTACTGTGTTTCCCCCAATTTTTAATACAAGTTTATGCTGACTTAGAGCAATTATAGTGACTCCCATGCTAAGCACATTTGCTTTTCTTTGCTTAATCCAATTTTATCTGTTTTTATTCTTGTTTTATTAGAATCCTGGTTTTTGGTATGTTATTTAAACCCTCAAGTTCTTTTAGACTAAAAACAAATATTCTAGATACTTAGTGTGTAATATAAATCCCATCTATGAATGACCAAATATTTTGTTAGTAGAATATAATAAAATATACTTAACATTGAAATTATACTGAGATTTTAATCTATGTGTGATCTTTGTCCAATTAGTGAAATGGATCTTTATATAATGCCAGGTCACCAATATTAATATAAATTATCAGTATCCTACAGACACATAGAAATGCTAGTTAAAGATTTCCTGTTAACAATGATGTTGATTATAGAAATGATGAATGTTTATACATTGATTCATTCAATAAAGATTTATTAGCACCTTCTCTGTGCCTGATGAATTAATGTTCATGTTTATGGGGGTGTTAATGAGCTGAATTATGTCTCCCAAAATTCAGATGTTGAACCCCTAACCACTGGTACCTCAGGTAATTAAGCAAAAACAAGTTTATGAAGGTGGCTCTGATCCACTGTTGCTGGTATTTTTACAAACAAGGGAAATGTGAACAAGTTTGAACACAGAGATGCACAAGGAGAGAAGATGATATGAAGAGACATTGAGAGAAGATGGCCATGTACAAGCCGTGGAGAAAGGCCTGGAACAGATCCCTCCCTCACAGCTCTCTGAAGGAAACAACCCTACTGACACCTTGATTTTGGACTTCTAGCCTCCAGAGCTGAAAGACAATGCATTTCTGTTGTTTAAGCCACCCAGTCTGTTGTGCTTTGTTATGACATCCCTAGAAAACTAATATAGGAGGATACAGATAATAAGCAAATAGACTGTAAATATCTATTTTAAAAAAGGATGTGATAAGTTCTCTAGAGGACAAGGTGGCAGGTTGAGGGAAAAAGGGCTGGTCAGGGATCACTGATTAGGTGTTATTTCACAGGTCAAGCAGACAGGGAGGAAAAGGGAATTCCGGGAAGGAAGGGTATTGATTGTTCCAGAGATAGGAACATGGCTGTTGTGTTCAAAGGGATGACAAGGGGAGGTGCAGCAAAATGGCAGACTAGAGACATCTCCTGAGCAGCCACTAGTGGTGAGACTGGGAGAGAAGATGCCAGCCACCTCTGGCTGGGTGGGGTGTCCTGCCCAGAAACATCACTCCAGGGGCACAGTGAGACAGTGGAAAAAAGGCATAGATGATTCTATAACAAAAGGACACTTCAACACCTAACCACAGACACAAGGTAATTTAAAGTAAAAGAGGAGGAGAGGACAGAGCAAGATAGTGGACTAGAGACATTTTCTTACCAGCCACTCACAGTGACACAGGGGAGAGAGATTCTAGCCACCTCTAGCTGGGAGAACCTACCCAGAGGCATCACTCCAGAGGCACAGTGAAACAGTGGAGACTCAAGGACCCAATGAGGTCTGGAGCTAAGGAAGATCAGCATAGATGGCAAGTTCCTGGGTATGGGCAGAGGCTGGCTGACCCCTGCAGAGGACTAGAGACAGGAAGTGGAACTCTGCACTTTTTTGATTTTGGACTGATCTGCTCACTGGTGCTGTCTTGGAGGTGATTGAGAGAGTGAGTGAACTCAAACAGCCTCTAGTGGGTGGGACTGAGTGCAGGAGGGTTGGAACTCCCAATGGTTGGCTACAGGCAGAGGGCTGCCATTGTGAGAAGGCCCAAGGGAGGAACAGTCCACAGGGTCCTAGTATATTGCCAGCTCTGGTGCATCTGCTGAGCTTACACAGCCATCCTTGGGATGAGCTGAATGGCACCTGCACCTTGGGGAAAGCCATTTGGTTTTCAGGGGGCTCTATTTGAAGAGACTCCTAAGGACCCCAATCCTGGGGGGACTGAATGCTGATGAAGACAAATGAGGGCAAATGAGTCAGGAAGACAGAACCTGGTCTCCTCTGCAACTTGAGAGTGGTTTCTGGCCCTCATCTTATACAGAAAACTAGAGGAAGTGTCCTCTCTCTCCTAAAACCACAGCGCCACCTAGTGACCAGGCAATGCATGGCAATGCACACACATGCACACACTTTTTTTTTCTTTTCATTATTTGCCCCTTATCCCAATTTTTTTCCTTAGATTTTTTTCTCTGTGTTGTTATTGTAGTTTTTGTTTTGCTTTGTTTGTTTGTATTTTTATTTTTCCATTTTTACTTTCTTCAGTAAATTTTTATTTTCCATTTTTTACTTTCTTTGGCAAAGACTGATCGATATGGTATTTCAGCTCCTTTTATTCTCTCTTAATTTTTTATTTCTCTCCTTTTTCTTTCTTTTTATAGAATTTTTCTACTTTTCTCATTTTTTCCCACATTAATTTCTCATACAACAACTAAGATATCTGTTTTTTCTTCATCTTATATAACTATATTTTTCATTTTCTTCATCTATTTTTATTATGTTTTCCTTTTTTCTGAGGGATGGGGGCTCAAAGCATTGGTCTAGCTGGGGGTCAGGAGAGTGGTATGGCTCAAGGAGGCCATGAGCTCAGGGCCTAGGTTGTCCTTCTAACTTTGGCCTATGGAAACATGGTATTGGTAGTTCCCCATGGCAACCTACTACTGAGTTTTTAATATATTTGGCAGAGGTGGGATCTTGCCTTTGCCCAGGCTGGTAAGGATCTCTTGACCTTGAAGGACCCAAACAGCTTGGACTCATAAGTCCTAGAGGTGTGGGGGTGGGTCAAAGCACCCTGCTGAACACCACCATTTCTCCTGTCACTCTCTTTCTCTCTTTTGGTCCTTTTGTTTGTTCTTGAGACAGAGTCTCACATTTTTTCCTCAGGTAGAGTGCCATGGTGTCATATCTCACAGAAACTTCAAACTCCTGGGCTTAAGTGATTCTCTTGCCTCAGCCTCACAAGTAGCTGGGACTACAGGTACTCATCACAAGGCCCAGCAGTTTTTTAGAGATGGAATCTTACTGTTGTTCAGGCTATTCTCAAATTTGTGAGCTCAAGCTATCCATCCACCTTGGCCTCCCAGAGTGCTGGGATTATAGGTGTGAGCCACCATGCCTGGCCCTCTTTCGGTCCTTCTTTTCCCCTATTCTTCATTTCATTCCTTTCAATGACCCCTTCCTTTAAAATTTATTTTTCTTTCCTTTTACCCTACTCACTTTTTACCCTTCTCTTTCTTTTGGCCTTATACCAAAAGGCCACCCAAAACCTAAGCTCAGAGACAAAGTGATTTAAAGCAAAGGAGGTGGTGAGAGGAAAAATCAGAGGAAGGAAGCAAATAACAAGAAAACACACATGAGGAGGAACTTACTGAAAAATTCTGGCAAACTAAAAACCAGAACAGATCAATCCCTCCAAGGGATCATGAGGTAGCTACTGCAGAGGATTTCACTCATAAAGAATTAATGGAAATGAAGAAAGGAAATTTAAAATATGATAACAGAAACAATGAAGGGAATTAGTAAGTGGAAAAACAGAACCAAAAAAAAATATGAAGAATACAGAAAGGATATGGTGAAGCTTAAGGAATTGAAGGAGTCAATCAGGGAACTCAAAGATGTAGTAGAAAGTATAAATAACAGATTAGACCATGGAGAAGAAAGAATCTCAGAGCTAGAGGATAAAGCTCATGAGCTAACACAGGCAGTGAAAAAGGCATAAGAGAGAGAAATTGAAACATTCACTCAGAGAATTATGGGACTTCACAAATCTTCAAATATATCACTTGTATGTATTCTTGAAGGGGAAGAACATCCCAAACTAATGGAAGCCCTACTGGAGGATATCATAAATGAAAATTTCCCTAACATCATCAAAGATTCTGACACACTCCTTTTAGAGGAATAGCAAACCCTAGGTCATGTCAATACAAGCAGAGCATCTCCAAGACACTTTGTCATGAACCTGTCCAAAGTCAAGATGAAAGAAAAAATTCTGCAAGCAGCCAGGAGCTGGGAGTAAGCACCCATTGACCTACAGGGGCTGATCCATCAGGGTTACAGCGAATTTTTCAGCTGAAACTTTCCAAGCCAGAAGAAAATGATCATCTACTTTTAACCTTCATAAACAAAACAGTTTTAAGCCTAGAATTCTGGATGCTGCTAAACTAAGCTTCAAAATTGAAGGACAAATAAAATCTTTTACTGATATACATACACTGAGGCAATTTGCCATACTGAGACAAGCTCTACAGGAAATAGTTACCCCTATTCTCTGCATTGACCACCACAATGGACCACCAGCAAAGTAAACACCCAAAAATGAAAGGATAAAACCTAGCCTCCACAGTGGTGCAAAGGGTAAAGCTAAGCATCAGACTCTCATAAAATAAGATAAACAGAACTCCACCATACTTATCAATCCTCTCAATAAATATAAATGGCTTAAATTCCCCACTGAAAAAGCTGGCTGGCTCATTGATTAAAAAAAAAGCACAAGCCAGCTATATGTTATCTCCAGGAAACACACCTAACCTCGATGGACAAAACAAGACTCAGGGTGAAAAGTTGGAAAACAATACATACATACACACACACACACACACACACACACACACATATATATATTTTGCAGTTTTGGCCAGGGCCAGGCTTGAACCCACCACCCCTGACATATGGGGCCAGTGCCCTACTCCTTGAGCCACAGGCACTGCCCTGGAAAATAATATTTTAGGCAAATGGATATCAGAAGAAAGGTAGGATCACAATTTTATTTTCAGATATAAGTGTATTTAAAGCACCTAAAGTTAAGAAAGGCAAAGATGGTCACTT
>CAUYRH010093878.1:0-21016 GCA_963574655.1 Perodicticus potto
TTGTGGCGGGGGCCTCTAGTCCCAGCTACTTGGGAGGCAGAGGCAGGAGACTCACTTGAGCCCAGGAATTGGAGGTTGCTGTGAGCTGTGATGCCACAGCACTCTATCCAGGGTGACAGCTTGAGGCTCTGTCTCAAAAAACAAACAAACAAACAAAAAAAACAAAAGTTCGTTCTTGAAGCCTATGTAAGTCTTGAACTTTGAAATTGGGCCAGGGTGTCTGGGAAGAAGTTGTAGCTATTCTAGCTACCACCCCAGCCCACCCCCAAATATGCACCAATAAAACCACGAGGGAGAGTTTTGAAACTCTGACACTTTTTTACCTGGAGGCAGCTGGCCTCTAACTGTCGAATACTTCATGTGGGAAGTGGTTCCCTCATGGTCATGGCCACATAGTGGCTTTTACCCATTTCCTGCCAAAAAGACCAAAGGTTGGCCTACCTCATGGAGGCTAAGAGCAGGAGAAGGTTCCACTGGGTGCTCTAGCCATGAGCTCAGAGCACTTCCAGGTTAGTTCTAGAGTGATGGCGCCGAGCTGCTGCCTTATGGACGGTCATGCTGTGAAACTGCACTTCATGACCACGCCTCCCTGGCAGACCACCACAGATTGTAAGTCGGATACTTTACAAGTCGAGAACAAGGGGCGTTAACCAAGATTTTACTTGTTGGATTATAACGTTATTAGAATTTGAGTTACATGTTGATAAAATAGCATGTACTGCCCAGAAGGCAGGTGTGCGCTACTTTATTTTCCAAAAGTAGTGATGGAGAAAAATCAAGTTGATAAAATCCGTGGGTGGCTGCAGTTAAAATTTCTGATTGACTAGTGATTATTAATGCTCTGAAACATCTGGGAGCTGGAAAACATCAAAAGTCAAAGGAACAGGAGGCAGTTGGGACTGGATGGGTAGAGAATCAGGCCTCTGAGAAAGAACTTGGTGGTTCGGTCTACATTGTAGCTGCTTGAAGAAGAATGGGTCATGCACATACCCATGGAGGTCTGTGCAAAATAGTACCTTTTATGAGCATGAACTTTTATTTAACTACTACAAAACTACCCAGAGAAGAACTGTCAAATAAATTCTAAATGCGGAGATTTTGTGACTGTCGTGATCCTTCTCTGCCAGCAAGAGTTCTTATTTTTTTAAAGCCACTGGCCGTTCCTGGGATCTGCTCCCACCTGTGTTTCGCTTCAGGCAGCAAGAACAGGAGGCCTATGCCAGGCGCAGAGCAATTCCATCATGTCTTTCATTTGAAACCAGATGGTTTTCTGCTGCTCCTTTCCTCTTCTCTTCATCAGTCAGATATTCACTGGTCACAGTGCTCTGGGTCAAGTCCTCTGTGGTTTGTTCTGGGTGCAGAGGTGAGCGAGAGACCTTCATAGGCGCTCACAGTCTGGTAAAGGCAATGGACAAATCACAAATGAAGACAAGTTAGTGTTGTGGGTGGGTCATATAATAGAGGTAAATACCAGGCCTAGTGGTATTCTGTATGTTCTTTCTTTGTACATGGCTATCTCTTTAACCATTGGAAATACTTCCAGACCAAGTTGAGGGGGAATTGTCTAAGTAACCTGTTGAGTGTGCAATGAAACCTAGTATAATTGAACTTAAATATTTGAAGGAGATAGTAATGATAGTGTTTTCTGGTATTTGTGAGGAAAAATACTCACATGCTTACAAAAGACTAAACCAGAGGCTTTTTTTTCCAGAGCTTTTTGACATCTGTCTTGCCCGAGCCAAGGAGAGGTGGCGGTCCCTTAGCACGGGAGGTTCTGAAGTGGACAGTGAAGGTATGGACCGCTCTCAGGCCAGCATGCTGTTTTGGGCAGTTGTGTGTGGCATCCTTTGTTATATAGCAGAGTGCACAGCACTGCATTTGTGGGCGAAGTGGATTCTACAAATTCATGGGAAAGGGGGTTTTTGAGGCAAAAATTAAAGGAAAAAACTTTTATACGAAATAGAACATAGCAGTTCCTGGGAGGTTTTCATGTCCTTATGTGTTGGTGGGCTGGTCGTAACCGGTTTCTTTTCCATAAAAGCTGTTGACGTGATTTGCAGTAGCTGGTGCCTGGGATTAGTTCGCCGTCGACTTGTAGAGGATCATTGGAACCACTTCCAAAGAAGCAGGAGCACTGATCAGTGCTAGAGGATGCTTTTAGAACTTTCTATGATGCTTAAGAATGATTACTTCTGTTGGTTAAGAAGTATGTTTTTAATTGATCTTTTTTTATAGTCTTTGTGATAATAGAATTCAACAAATATATAAAACAAGATATTCCTGAGTATTTGTTAGAAGTATTACATAAGTGTAGCTCCTAAATACACTAAGTTTATGCCAATGATGTTTGAGATTACGTAAGGATTTTTTGGTGTTTTTTTTTTTTTCCCCTTCAAATGGTTGGAGTTCATTTGTGTGTATTCCCCTGCTTATCCTTATTTTCCACTGAGTGTTGTTGATGAACAGTAACATAAAATTAGATTTGATTTCAGACTCTAGAAAATATCAAACAAATATCAAATGATCTAACTGGTACCATAGGAATTTCCCCTCCCTAATATAAGAAACTCTATAAACTGTTACATACTCTGAAGGTGGACTCAGTTTCTTCTGTCAAGATGTAATTAGGTCAGTATACTTCTGGAGAACTTCTTTGTTTCATTCCTGTAAAACTTAAAAGCCTCCTAATTATTCCACACTCACGCCACTGATGAGTGTGATGACTTTTGACATCTTCTGGCAGATGCTGGATTTTCGGCAGCAGACAGAGAAGCTAGTCTGGAGCTTATTAAACTGGACATTTCTAGAACGTTTCCTAATCTCTGCATTTTCCAGCACGTAAGTGGTGGTGATTTGTTGCTTTCAAGTATGTTTTATCTAAAATTCATTGATGTCAAACTGCATGTGTTTGTAATCAAGTTCAAACAGTATTTAGAGAATGGGGTTGGAGGTAGGGTGAGTCTTAATGTTAATACATTTATATTTTTTCAAATAATTGTAAACTGATCCTTTCCAACAAATATTTAATATGGCCATACTTTTTCTTTTAAAGATGTTCCTGTCCTTTTGAGGAGCCTCTGAAGGTCTAGCACAGGAAGGGCCCTGTGGGCGCCCTTACCTGGCAGGGTTTTCCTCAGTGCTCCTCTGTCTTCAGCCTTGTACTGGGTAGGACTATTGGGGTGTGATTGGTTTTGGCTTCTATGAGCCCAGTGTGGCGAGCCTGATGGAGAAAGGGAAATTATTGGCAGCCTTGGTGTAGCCGGGGCAGGTGGCTGAGCAGAGGTGGTGGGGATTCTGAGCAGATGTTCCCAGGGACGTCACTAGGAACCCTGTGGAAGATAAGACACACTCCTTGGATGGCAAAAGAATGGAATGGAGCCTCTCCGTGGGCATTTGAGCATAAGACGGGGCTACCAGCAATAGGTTGTGGAGTCCTCTGAGCAGAGATGTTCGAGCTCCTTCTTCAATCCTGTGGACATTTATCTAGGCATCTTATTTAAGCACTTGCCCTTTCTATAATGGGTTGTTCTAGAAGGTCCTCCTTTAAGAATATCTTGCATCTGTCCCTTCTCTCTCCTCACTTCCTCAGTTTAACTCACATTCTCATCTTTGGGGTTCACTGCACCAGCCTCCCCTCATCTCTTCGGCTTTTCACCTCATTGCCTCTAGAACAGACTTGGAATTTCTAGTCTTGACACTGTCATGCCCAGGTTGCTAAAATCATGCTTTCATGCAATAGGTAACCAGTAAAGGGTAGTGGAATAAATTAGAACAGATCAGACCTCTAGAATGAGCAGGCCTGGAGATGTAGAGGCTAGGTAAGCTCAGCAGGACTGTGATTGTGTCTAGGCACTCTGACCGCACAGGTGAGGGAAGGCTCCTTCCTGTGGTGGTGCAGGGTTGGAGTGGAGTGGTTGAGGCTGGACGGCAGGGGAGGGGTCAGGGATGGGAGTCACAAGGGAAGGAAGCTGCTCTCACACTGTGCTTAGCTTTGAATAGCAGTATAACCGGAGAACAGGGAGCGCATTCCCAGCAGAAGATGAACTAGAATGGAAGCATCAAACAGCTGATCATTCAGGGAATCTCCAGTTCTTTTGGAAGAGAGAACTTTGCTAAAGGGATGAACAGAGAAGACATTGTTCAGGTTCACGCACCCTGCTTACAAACGGTTACTCTGTTCTGGGGTGGAAACCCTCTGGGACGGGGCGGGGAAATGAGTGAGCTTGCTCCCTGTTCTGGAGGAGGGGGTGTTAAGGGCAGAGCTCTGAGACAACACTTGCCCTCTAGGTGAGAAGGGCAGTCAGAGAGCCAGGATGGGGTCCAGGCCTCTGAGGGAATAGCCGTTCAGAGCTGGCAGCATTGAACCTGGGCATTACATGTGCTTCTGGAGGGGAGGACTGAGAAGAGGCTTTAGCTTCGAGGATCAGGGAATTTTTCAGTGTGAGAATAACTCCTCAAAGCATGGGATATAAGAACCTGAGTGTCGAGGGTCCAGGAGATAGGGCACTGTGCCTGCCAGCTGGTTACAGTGTCCTGGTTCTGCAGGCCCGTCCTGCCCTTTGCCCGTTTCCTCTCCACTCCGGTTCGCTCCTTGTGCCTGCTGGAGTGCCCTGTGGTTTTGCTGCTGTGATGTGGATCAACTCAGGGCAGAGGGATGACCCCAGTGGTGCCTAGTAGGATGTTCGTACTCTCTTGCTTCCCCCAATTTCTAAATCCAGTCAGAAACATTCTTACTTGGGTCTTCAGAAATCTTTGCCAAAGAGAAAGGGAGCGAATCTACAAAACTACTAGAAGGTTTTGTCTGGGTATTTGGTTTGTAAACCCCGAGAGTGCTGCCCTGGCATTGGGGCAGAACGTCAACTCGGAGCAGCCTGTTTTCTCTAGAAAGAGCTCATCCTCTCCTGCCAGGCAGATTTCAGTTTTTCTGCTCATCTTTCTCCTCGGTAAGTCCCTGCCCCTCCTCCGTCCTGCACTCACAGGCTCGTGTTCCCCTGGCTGGGCTGTGGAGGAGGGCCCAGGCTCTGTAGAAAGGAGTTGTACCTGTGATTTCAGACAGACTTGGGTTTGATCCCAGACTGCCGTCCTATTAGTTGTATGGCCTCGGGCAAATCACTCAGTGTTTTTGAGCCTTAGTTTGTTCCTCTGTGATATGGAGATGATGATACCAACCTAAGAAAGAGGGCTGTTGACAGTGCTTGGAACATAACATTTCTAGTTGTTATTAAATATCTTTAAACATAATTTGAAACTAAAAGACTCATTTTGTGCCAGGCAGCCACAGAAGCATGAGTGTGATGACAGTGGCCGCAGCATCCGAGGCAGCTTGCATTCCTGACCTTTAATCCAGTGTGGGATCTCACGGCCCTGGTAGAAAGTGGTTTAGAAACCTTTATAGTTAGCATTGATTAATGTGCTAAGAAGAAAGGGAAAAATCTGGCAGGACTGGTCTGAAGAAAGGGAGCAAATAAGTCTCAGATTGAGCAGGATTTCCTAAAATTCCTCTTGAAGTGTTAGTTATGCAGGGCTCTTGTGGTGCCTGTGGGTAGAGAGGTTTAGGACTCATGTGATTGTAGACCTTGAGTGCTTCTTGAGTAGACACAGAGCCCGAGCTCATAAAGCCCCACAGAAGCCCAGGCATAGCTTTTTCAGTGAACCCCAGAATGTTTCTTACGGAACATCTCTTATGGACTCAGCTTCAGAACATTGACCTTGAGAATCACTGGGTTATTGTCTGGGAGCAGAAAGATGTGTTCAGCAGAGGAGAGGGGTGAGTTCTAGGCTAGGGGTCTCTTTGGATGGAGTTGGGGACAGAAGGCAGAGAGGTTGCCTTTTCTTTCTGAGTTACTTTGCATGTTTCTCCCTCAGTCTATGATTCCCAAGGTTCTAAGTCTCATAAATGGGTAACATTAAAAAAAAAACAAAGGGCAGGGGGAGAGGGAAGTGTGGGGAAACAGATGTCCAAAACAAGTTAAAGGCATTTAAAATAAGGAACTACCATCTCCTAGCACAAAGTGAGAAGGAAGGATATGATTACAATGGTAGAAAATCTTTCAAGTTAAAAGCATTTAGCTTTAAGAAAAGTTCAGTGTCATGAATTGTATTTTTTTCATTTAGCCTCCAGTTGGGTAAGATTCTGCTACAGTCACACTAGTCCTTAAGTTGGCATTCGGTGCCACTTCCGATCCCCATTCTCTCCCTCTCAACCCTGGTGGTGTATTTTTGCCCTCTCATTGCTATTTTTTTTTTTCTTTTGTCCCTCTGTACTTTGGAAATGTCTCTCTTTTTTCTTTTTCAATATGTGAGAATGTGATTGTCTGCAGGGCATTCTTTTGTAAGCACCCTGTGGTCACCTGTAGAGTGACTTCCCAGCCTCTTACTATGAGTGACTTATTCCCTGTGTTAAACTGGTACGTACATGGTCGACTGGACAGTGAGTGTAATCTGGGTGAGCCAGTCCTCTCATAGGGCCTTCTGACTTGCTAATATCAGTGTGAGGCATCTTTGTACTTTTTCCTATACTCAGTTGGGAAAAAAAAATCCAACACTTAAAAACAGTTGCAGTAGCAAGTGGAAGTCATGGAGGAATGGCAGAACTGAGAGAATGAATGTTTGAAATAAAATAACAGGGACAGGCTAGGCGTGGTGGCTCACGGCTGTAACCCTAGCACTCTGGGAGGCCGAGGCGGGTGGATTACCTGCGCTTACAGGTTCAGAATCATCCTGAGACAGAACAAGACTGTCTCTAAAAATAGCTGGGCATTGTGGCCGGCACCTGTAATCCCAGCTACTCAGAAGACTGAGACAAGAGAATCGCTTGAGCCCAAGAGTTTTGAGGTTGCTGTGAGCTGTGACTCTGTGGCACTCTACCAGGGGTGACAAAGTGAGACTCTGTCTCCAAAAAAAAAAAAAAAAAAAAAAAAGGTAGTGACTAGAACTTAAGACCTAGAATGTACTTTCTAACCCTGCCATTCAGAACAACACAGAAGAAACAAAGAGAATGAAAAGCAAGGGGGCAGGAGGCAAAAAGCATGGTCAGGATGATGGGCACAGCTGGGAGACTGTCTGAATGATAGTGGGCAGCCACCTGCTTTGAAGGACCCTGAGTCCTTGGCTCACCTGTTGAATTTTGAAGGGCACAAAGCAAGAGCCAAGTTAAGCACACTTTTCCAGGGTGATGCTCATACCTGCCCACCAGCTTTTTTCCAAGCAGTTTTATAGATTAAGACTTAAATTTGAGAATTGGTAGTTAGTTTATTAAATTATATATTGTGTATAAAGCTGCTAGCAAAATGCTTGGCAAATAATTCCCCTCTGAAAATAGCAGGTATGACTGGCCAGCAACAGCATCCTGTGTTACCCTGGAAACTAACAGTACTTACGCATGTGTTGTTTCTGGTGTGTTGATCCTTTAGGGCGGTCCGTACCATGACATGTTGCACAGTGTTTTGGGCGCTTATACTTGCTACCGACCGGATGTGGGTTATGTAAGTTAAGTTTCTCAGTATTTTTAATGTTATTATCTAAAAATAAAGTCAGATATTGTCCATTGTAGTTTAGCTGTAAATGTCAAGTTGAATGCCTTAGTTTTTTATTTATTTATTTTGAGTAGTATGAAGCCTCATGGTAAATGAATTGACTCAATTCTCAGTTTCCTCATAAATTAAGCCACATGGCTGTTCTGTGACATGTAATCACATTTTAATTAGATGTGATTTTCACTTTTGCATGTGATTTTAAAAAGCTTTAACCATTTTAAAAGCAATAACCATTTAAAAAAATGTCTTGCTGGTATTTTTGCAGCTCAGTAAGTGTGTATGTATGTGTGGATGGTTTCAGATTAAGCACACTAAGCTAGATATGCATGTCTACAGCGCCAGGACACTGTACATGCCAAAGTAGTATTTCAGATAAAGTGTAGTAGGTTTACCATTTGGGAGGTGGGGTGGGGATGGAAGGAAAGCAGACCAGGTACTGGTGTGGCAGAGTGGTGGCTCTGAGTGGGAGCAGCGGACGGTGGACAGGTGGGGTGGCTGTGCAGATACTTACAGCATGGGGGCCTTTCGGTTCCTCCATAAGAAAATCAACAATACTGGGAAGAGCCAGTAGGGGAAGGAGGCTGAAGAAAAGTGGGTTAAAGGGTACAAACACATAGTAAGATAGAAGGAATTGGTGTTGAGAGTAGAGTAGGGTGACTACCTTACAAAAATGTATTGTACTCGGGTTTCCACCTTAAATATCGTGACTTGATCTTGGTGCGTTATATACGTGTAACAGAATTTCACATGTACTTCATAAATTTGTATAAATAATGAAATTAAAGAGTTGCTCTGATCATACCTTTTCCTCCTTCCCTCAGGTTCAGGGCATGTCCTTTATAGCAGCAGTATTGATCCTGAACTTGGATACTGCAGATGCCTTTATTGCTTTTTCTAATCTTTTGAATAAACCCTGTCAAATGGCATTTTTCCGAGTGGATCATGGCCTTGTGAGTATTCTCTCTCTACACACCCTGGGTATGGTCTTCACACATCAAAAGTTGCCTAATCATTTGGTGGTAAACTAATACATTTTTCCTCTAGGAAGCAATGTATAGAATAAATAACACTATAAGGTATAGGGTTATTTGGGCTTTGTATTGAACTTAAAATTTAAAATGTGGTTAAGAGCCATGTGTATCAGTTGCTTAATGCATTCTTTTGGAAATACAGCACCTGTATTTCTGAAAACATATTCTTTAAATAAAGGAGGAGTGGCTCCTGCATAAACATACACCCTTGTGTTGAAGTAGCAGTGTCCACGTTTAGGTCTGTAAGGAGGACATCATAATTGCATTGTGTTGCTCATTATCCCATTAGGCCTCTGTTTCATGAAGCGTGCTCACACACAGGAGAAAGGAGGCATGTTTAAGACCATGCTCCTTAATTAGGAAAAAAGGCATCAGTTTGTTTAGTGTACCACCATCGCGGGATCTTTGCTATACTGAACAAATGGAAGGAGTTGGGCCATCAGGCCTCTATAAAGTCCAGATGAAGAGAAAGCAGAAAAAAGCAGGTGTTGCAGTCTTATTTGCAGATATAATAGGCTTTAAAACAACCAAAGTAAAGAAGGATAAGGATGGACACTTCATATTTGTTAAAGGTAATACTCAATATGATGAGATTTCAATTATTAATATTTATGCACCCAACCAGAATGCACCTCAATTTATAAGAGAAACTAACAGACGTGAGCAACTTGATTTCTTCCAGTTCCATAGTAGTTGGAGAGTTTAACACTCCTTTAGCAGTGTTGGATAGATCCTCCAATAAGAAGCTAAACAAAGAAATTTTAGACTTAAACTTAACCATTCAATATTTGGATTTAACAGACATCTGCAGAACATTTCATCCTAACAAAACTGAATGCACATTCTTCTCACCAGCCCACGGAACATACTCCAAAATCAATCACATCTTAGGTCACAAGTCTAACCTCAGCAAATTAAAAAAAATAGAAATTATTCCTTGCATCTTCTCAGACCATCATGGAATAAAAGTTGAACTCAGCAACAACAGGAATCTGCATACTCATACAAAAACATGGAAGATAAATAATCTTATGCTGAAGGATAGCTGGGTCATAGGCGAGATTAAGAAGGAGGTTAGCAAATTTTTGGAACAACACGACAATGAAGACACAAATTATCAGAACCTCTGGGATACTGCAAAGGCAGTCCTAAGAGGGAAATTTGTAGCACTGCAAGCCTTCATCAAGAGAACAGAAAGAGAGGAAGTTAACAACTTAATAGGACATCTTAAGCAACTGGAAAAGGAAGACCATTCCAATCCCAAACCCAGCAGAAGAAAAGAAATAACCAAAATTAGAGCAGAATTAAATGAAATTGAAAACAAAAGAATTATACAAGAGATCAATAAATCAAAAAGTTGGTTTATTGAAAAGGTCAATAAAATAGATAAACCTTTGGCTAACCTAATCAGGAAAAAGAATAAAATCTCTAATTTCATCAATCAGAAATGATAAAGACGAAATAACATGAGACTCCTCAGAAATTCAAAAAATCCTTAACAAATACTATAAGAAACTTTACTCTCAGAAATATGAAAATCTGAAGGAAATTGACCAATACTTAGAAGCATGCCACCTTCTAACACTTAGACAGAATGAAGTGGAAATGTTGAACAGGCTGATATCAAGTTCTGAAATAGCATCAACTATACAAAATCTCCCTAAAAAGAAAAGCCCAGGACCAGATGGCTTCACGTCAGAATTCTACCAAGCCTTTAAAGAAGAACTAGTACCTGTATTACTCAACCTTTTCCAAAATATAGAAAAAGAAGGAATACTACCCAACACATTCTATGAAGCAGACATCACCTTGATCCCTAAACCAGGGAGAGACCCAACAAGAAAAGAAAACTATAGACCAATATCACTAATGAATATTGAGGCAAAAATATTCAATAAGATCCTAACAAACAGAATCCAACAACACATCAAACAAATTATAAACCATGACCAAGTGGGCTTTGTCCCAGGGTCTCAAGGTTGGTTTAATATACACAAATCTATAAATGTAATTCAGCACATAAACAAATTAAAAAATAAAGACCATATAATTCTCTCAATTGATGCAGAAAAAGCTTTTGATAATATCCAGCATCCCTTCATGATTAGAACACATAAGAAAATTGGTATAAAAGGGACATTTCTTAAACTAATAGAGGCCATCTATAGCAAACCCACAGCCAATATCGTATTGAATGGAGTTAAGCTGAAATCATTTCCACTTTGATCAGGAACCAGGCGATGTTGCCCACTGTCTCCATTGCTCTTCAACATTGTAATGGAAGTTTTAGCCATTGCAATTAGGGAAGAAAAGGCGATCAAGGGTATCCACATAGGGTCAGAAGAGATCAAACTTTTACTCTTGGCAGATGATGTGATTGTATATCTGGAAAACACCAGGGATTCTACTTCAAAATTATTAGAAGTGATCAAGGAATACAGCAGTGTCTCAGGCTACAAAATCAACACTCATAAATCTGTAGCCTTTATATATACCAACAATAGCCAAGCTGAAAAACCAGTCAAGGACTCTATTCCTTTCACAGTAGTGCCAAAGAAGATGAAATATTCGGGAGTTTACCTAACAAAGGACGTGAAAGATCTCTATAAAGAGAACTATGAAACTCAAAGAAGAGAAATAGCTGGCTCGGCGCCTGTGGCTCAATGGGCTAAGGCACCAGCCACGTACACCTGAGCTGGCAGGTTCAAATCCAGCCCGGGCCTGCCAAACAACAATGACGGCTGTGACCAAAAAATGGCTGGGCGTTGTGGTGGGCGCCTGTAGTCCCAGCTACTTGGGAGGCAGAGGCAAGAGAATCGCTTGAGCCCAGGAATTGGAGGTTGCTGTGAGTTGTGATGCCACGGCACTCTACCCAGGGCGACAGCTTGAGGCTCTGTCTCAAAAAAAAAAAGAAAGAAATAGCTGAAGATGTTAACAAATGGAAAAACATACCATGCTCATGGCTGGGAAGAATCAACATTGTTAAAATGTCCATAGTACCCAAAGCAATGTACAATTTTAATGCAATTTCCATTAAAGCTCCATTGTCATATTTTAAAGATCTTGAAAAAATAATACTTCATTTTATACGGAATCAGAAAAAACCCTCAAATAGCCAAGACATTACTTAGAAATAAAAACAAATCAGGAGGAATCATGCTACCAGACCTGAGATTGTATTATAAATTGATAGGGTTCAAAACAGCATGGTACTGGCACAAAAACGAGAGGTAGGTGTATGGAACAGAATAGAGAACCAAAGATGAACCCAGCTACTTACCGTTATTTGATGTTTGACAAGCCAATTAAAAACATTCAGTGGGGAAAAGACTCCATATTTAACAAATGGTGCTGGGTGAACTGGCTGGCAACCTGTAGAAGACGGAAACTGGACCCACACCTCTTACTATTAACTAAGATAGACTCTCACTGGATTAAAGAATTAAACTTAAGACATGAAACTATCAAAATACTAGAAGAAAGTGCAGGGAAAACTCTTGAAGGAATAGGCCTGGGCAAATATTTTATGAGGAGGACCCCCCCCCGGGCAATTGAAGCAACATCAAAAATACACTACTGGGACCTGATCAAACTAAAAAGCTTCTGCACAGCCAAGAACACAGTAAATATAGCAAGCAGACAGCCTTCAGAATGGGAGAAAATATTTGCAGGTAATGCTTTTGACAAAGGTTTAATAACCAGACTCCATAGAGAACTCAAATGTATTAGCAAGAAAAGAACAAGTGATTCCATCTAAGGATGGGCAAAGGACTTGAAGAGAAACTTCTATAAAGAAGACAGGTGCACGGCCTACAGACACATGAAAAAAAAATGCTCATCCTTAATCATCAGAGAAATGCAAATCAGAACTACTCTGAGATATCACCTAACTCCAGTAAGATTAGCCCACATAACAAAATCCCAAAACCAGAGATGTTGGCGTGGATGGGGAGAAAAGGGAACACTTCTGCACTGCTGGTGGGAATGCACACTAATACGTTTCTTTTGGAAGGATGTTTAGAGAATACTTAGAGACCTAAAAATAGACCTGCCATTCAATCCTATAATTCCTTTACTAGGTATATACCCGGAAGACCAAAAATCACATTATAACAAAGATATCTGTACCGAAATGTTTATTGCAGCCCAATTCATAATTACTAAGTCATGGAAGAAGCCCAAGTGCCCATCGACCCACGAAGGGATTAATAAATTGTGGTACATGTATACCATGGAATATTATGCAGCTTTAAAGAAAGATGGAGACTTTACCTCTTTTCATGTTTACATGGGTGGAGCTGGAACACCTTCTTAGCAAAGCATCTCAAGAATGGAAGAAAAAATATCCAAGGTACTCGGCCCTACTATGAAGTTAATTTATAGCTTTCATGTGAAGGCTATAACCCAATTATAACACAAGAATAGGGGGAAAGGGGTAAGGGAATGGAGGTATGGGGGAGGTTGGGTGGAGGAAGGGTAATTGGTGGGGCCACACCTATGGTGCATCTTAGACGGGTACAGGCAAAACTTACTAAATGCAGAATACAAATGTCTTCATACAATAACTAAGACTGTGTTAAACAGTTTGATGAAAATATTTCAGATTGTATATGAAACCAGCACATTGTACCCCTTGATTGCACTAATGTACACAGCTATGATTTAATAAAAAAGAAAATAAAAAAAATAAAATAAAGTCCAGATGAAGATACGAGGCTCAGAATGAGGGACTTGTTTAAGTCTTGAATCTGAAGACAGATTTGAATTCATTCTGGACCCTAAGCCTTTGTTTTCTTGCAGCCTAGAAGAAGTCACTAATTTAATAAACGAATCAGTTTTTTTTTTCTCCCCCCACAAGAGGATTCAGAAGAGAAACTCGGCTTTGAAAGTAGCACTGCCTTGATTTGCTGATAATTTGCTTACAGTTAGGCTGGTTGCAGTGGCTCACAAATGTAATCCTAGCACCCTGGGAGGCTAAGGCAGGTGGATTGCCTGAGCTCACAAGTTTGAGACCAGCCTGAACCAGAGTGAGACCTCATCTCTAAAAGTCGCTTGGCGTTGTGGTGGGTGCCTGTAGTCCCATCTGCTTGGGGAGCTGAGGCAAGAGAATTGTTTGAGCCCAAGAGTTTGAGGTTACTGTGAGCTGTGATGCCATGACACTCTACCAAGGGCAACAAAGTGAAACTCTGTCTCAAAAAAAAAAAAAAAATTGCTGATAGTTAATCACTGGTACTTCAAGATCAAAACAATCTATTAGTTTAGATTTGGTAGGGCATATTTCTTCCTTAATATCCGAGTATTTCTTGCTCAGGGAGTACATACATTTTTTTTTAAAAGTATTTAGAAACTGTTGTTAGACTTGTGGTTTATGGGGTGGTATAAACTGGTAGAGTTCTTTTGCAAGACAATTTAGTATTAGTCTTGGTAGCTATAAATAGCATTGGCATGTGGTTCTGCTTGTAGGAAACAATTCTAAGAAAGTCATAAATGTGGACAAAGAATTTGGCACAAAGATAGTCATTACGTAGTTATTTATAATTGTGAATATGAAGACATTAAAATAAGGTTATGGAGAATGCAGAATGGTAATTTAAAATCTGGAGATATGTCTAATACAATAGTGATGTTTGAAAAGAACTGTAATGTAGGAAAGTATTGAGGATAAAATGTTAATTTTTTCAGAAGTATGTAAAATAACACTATAACGGCTATCAAAATTAGCAGTAAAAAGAAATATACCACAAATTAGTAGTGCTTATGGATGGATGTTTTATGGATTAGTATTCCTCAAGTTTTCTACAATGAGCATTTATGGGTATTACTTTCATAATCAGGTAAAAACTTACCTTTCCAAGAAAGATAATGGTCAAAAATTGAAAAAAAATTTCTAAGAAAGATTCTTACCCTTGAAATAACTCATTCATACTAATTCATACTAGCCTTTCATTGCTTAGAATTTTAATTCCTGGATATGAATTTAATTTTATCTTTTTATATATAATAAAATTATAATATCTAAGTTTCTGTTTTTGAAGATAACATCCCAGCTTTCTGTTTGGAAACATATGATTAAAAACTGTGCTTAGGAAGTAGTTTATTTTTTATGGAAAACTCACAGAACCATAATGGTTTCTCCCCAGCAAGACTGTTGACATTTGTGCAGATAGCTCTTGGTTGTAGGGCTGTCCTGTGTATTGGAGATTGGAGGGTAGTTAGCAGCTACCCACCTCTATTTGTGACAATCAGATGTATCTCCACACGTTGGCAAATGTTCCTTGGTGGGCGAAATCACACCCTTCTGGGAACCACTAGCTTATAGTATGACTCCTTTGTTAAGATGAGCAAACAGTTGGGTGGCACCTATGGCTCAAGGAGTAGGGTGCCAGTCCAATATGCTGGGGGTGGCGGGTTCAATCCCGGCCCCGGCCAAAACTAAAAAAAAAAAAAGAAAGAATAAAAAAGATGAGCAAACAGAATCCCAAAGTTGTGATCTGCCTGCGTGCATCCGGCTAGCAGGTGGTGGGACAGAACTGGGCCACCTCTCAGATGTGTGTTGCTCTCAATCCAGTTGCAGTTCTCTGTCTCTCAGTGCTACTCCTGAGCGTTGTGCGTTTTGTTTTCTTACAAAACCTGCAGAAGTTGAGGCTTGGTGCCTGTGGCTCAGCGGGCTAAGGCACCAGCCACATACACCTGAGCTTGCAGGTTCGAATCCAGCCTGGGCCCACCGAACAACAATGACAACTACAACCCCAAAATAGCCGGGCTTTGTGGCAGGCGCCTGTAGTCCCAGCTACTTGGGAGGCTGAGGCAGGAGAATCGCTTGAGCCTAGGAGTTGGAGGTTGCTGTGAGCTGTGATGCCACGGCACTCTACCCAAGGCGACAGCTTGAGGCTCTGTCTCAAAAAAGAAAAAAAAAAAAAAAACCCTGCAGAAGTTGAAAAGCAAGTTCTAGTAAAATGCAGACTGTGACTTTTTCCCTTCCCCTGAGTGTTTCCTCCTCGACTGTACCCAGAATTCTGCGTTTTTTAAGCCGGAACAATATTACTGTTGCCTTGAATACTAGTAGTATATTCCCTCTAGAAGTTCTAGAGTGTGGGAGGGGGCATGCATGCCCTTTCAGATAATTTTTAGAGAGTTTGCATATTCCTGGTTCCTAAAAAAGAGTATGCCTGTAAGGTTCAGCTTTAGCAGTGGGACAGCATAGACTGTAGGTCCCAGTGTTAGCTATGTGTGCTCAGAATATGCCCTCACTTGACAAGTCACACAACTCTTTTGGGTTTCAGTCCTCTTAACCTGTAAATTGAAGAAATAATTAATAACATGTAGCTAGTGATATCATTGTTAAGATTAAAAATGGTGGTTATTTATTTTTTTTGGAGACAGTTTCACTATGTCGCCCTCAGCAGAGTGCTGTGGCATCACAGCTCACAGCAATCTCAAACTTTTGGGCTTAAGCGATTCTCTTGCCTCCGCCTCCCAAGTAGCTGGGACTACAGGCGTCCCCCTCAATGCCGGGCTATTTTTTGTTATAGTTGTCATTGTTGGTTAGCTGGCCCAGGCCGGTTTTGAACCTGCCAACTTTGGTATATGTGGCTGGTGCTGTAACTACTGTGCTGTGGGCACCGAGCCAATGGTGGTTATTTATAATTTGCTTATACAGGGCCTATGATGAGTTGCCATTTCAAGGTGTTAGCAATTACATAAGAAGATAATTGGGCTCGGCGCCTATAGCTCAATGGGCTAAGGCGCCAGCCACATACACCTGAGCTGGCAGTTTTGAATCCAGCCCAGGCTGCCAAACAATGACGACTGCAACCAAAAAATGGCCGGGTGTTGTGGCGGGCGCCTGTAGTCCCAGCTACTTGGGAGGCGGAGGCAAGAAACTCACTTGAGCCCAGGAATTGGAGGTTGCTGTGAGCTGTGATGCCACAGCTCTCTATCCAGGGTGACAGCTTGAGGCTCTGTCTCAAAAAAAAAAAAAAAAAGATAATTGTTAGATTCTAAAGGTATAAATACATAGTATATTGAATTTTTTTATAGATTGGAAACTGCTGATAATTAGTTTATTAGAGTATTTCACATTATCTTCCTAGATGTTGACTTATTTTGCTGCATTTGAAGTATTCTTTGAAGAAAATTTGCCGAAATTATTCGCTCATTTCAAGAAGAACAACTTAACTCCAGACATCTACCTAATTGATTGGTAAGAATGAATTTCCCCTATGGTTTCAGAGTGTTTTTTTAGCACCTGCCCCACTTTTCACTGTCTTCAGTGCCAGCTGCTTTTCCCGCATCCTGCTTTCTAGCCTTCCCTGACTGCTTTACCCTTGAGCTGCCCTTAGTTTTTTTTTCTTTTTTCTTTTTTTTGAGACAGAGCCTCAAGCTGTTGCCCTGGGTAGAGTGCCATGGCGTCACAACTCACAGCAACCTCCGTCTCCTGGGCTCAAGCGATTCTTCTGCCTCCACCTCCCAAGTAGCTGGGACTACAGGCGCCTGCCACAACTCCCGGCTATTTTTTGGTTGCAGCCGTCATTGTTTGGCAGCCTGGGCTGGATTCAAAACTGCCAGCTCAGGTATATGTGGCTGGCGCCTTAGCCACTTGAGCCACAGGCGCTGAGCCTGCCCTTAGTTTTCTAAGCTTGATTTTATTACCATTTCTGACTAGTCCTGCTGAATTCCCTTAAGGGGAGAAATGGTGCCTTGAACCTATTTGTTTCCAAAGTGCTTTTTGTCTGTTACTTAAACGAGGTGTCCCTAAGTATCAGATCTCTGCAGGCACTCTGCTGGGCACTAGAGATGGGGTGGTGAGTGCTGTCTAGTCAGTTTGATGGTATTGGGGTCTGAACTAAAGAGAAAGTCAGTTGGGTTCATGGTAGATCTTAGACACCACCCCGAGGAGCTTACGCAGGATTGCTGGGCCAGAGGGGATGGAGGCAGGCTTGAAGAGCAAGAAGGGAAAAAAAGATTTAAAAAAGAAAGAAAAAAGAGAAAGGAGAGGGGGTGAGTAAAAGGGAATATTGACAAAAAGAATAGAGGCACTGAAAGAAGGAGATGAGTAAAATAGATGTATAGTAGGATAGTTTGACCCAACCTTTAAAAACCCCCAACCCCTGGGGGTGCTGGGTTGAGTGGTTCCCTTGAGGTCAGCAGCTCTTTGCCAGCCTACCCCACCTCCACCAAGTAGAGAAGAAAGACAAAAATATTATAAATCAAACCGCAACAAACAAACAGAACACCTTATGGGATAAAATTGGGGGAAAAAAACAAATAATAGGGCCGGAAGCACTAGCAAAAATGAAGCTCTTATTATTAAAGAAGGCAACAATGGAAAATTAACATAGTAAAATGAAGAAAGAGGAAAAAAAAGAAAAATCTAGAGGGAAAATGTTGAAATTAAAAAAAAAAAAAAACAACCAAAAACAAAGCAGTATATATATCTTTCTGAATATTGTCTGGGCAGCAGGTGATCTTCTGGGGTATGAGATGTTGATTACAATGATGATACAGCTGTACAAGATGGAGACTGGAGACCTCTGCTGATTTCTCAAATCCCACAGGGTTGAGAGCCTAAATCTCTCCTCAGCCCACTTAAAAGACACTTTAAACAGTTAACCTTGACTATGTAGAAGCTTTCCCAAGAGAGCACTTGTCACTGGGATCTCTCCTGAAGTGGCTGCCTGCTCATCCAGGGCACCAAAACCCACTTCACCATATGCCCCTGAGGGCCGGGGCTGCAAGGCAGCCCTGCTACTGCCAAATGCTGAAATTTCCGCTCTTCCCCAGCATCTCTGTCCCAGCCTTTGGCGCTGCTCAGTCACTAGATTACTTGCCCACAGTCTTGTTCTGTGTTCCTGAGGGTGGAGCCTGTAGGGGCAGTTCTCCCGCAATGGCTGCAGGTGCGGCCCACAGTCCAACAATATTAGCTATTTTCTGGCTCACTGGCTCAGTCCCGGGCCCTAGACAACGCTTAAAGTCATCCACCCTCACGCCCAAGTTCTCCCAAGGCAGTTCCACCGAGTGCCCAAGTCCAAAAAAACAAAAACAGCCTACAGGGAAGGCCTTCCCTGTTTGGAATCTCACTTCTGTTGTAATTACAGCTGTGGCAGCCACGGCTTCAGACCGAACAAACGCAACCACTTGCCAGTTCTCCACTGCTTTTCTCATCCTCTTGGGGTCCAAAAGTCTCTCACTATCTCCCTGTGTCCCCAAAGGGATGTTTCTGGACAGAGCCCACAAGCCAGAGATGCTTGGAGTCTTCTCTCCCCATACTTACCACACTCAGTTGCAAAGAAGCTGTTATTCACCCGCCATCTTGCTCCTTCCCTTTCCGGTTGCTTTCTTTTCCTTTTTTTTTTTTTTTCGGAGACATACAGCCTCACTGTTGCCCGAGGTAGAGTGCTGTGGTATCACAGCCAGCTCACAGCAACCTCCAACTCCTGGGCTTAAGCAGTTCTCTTGCCTCAGCCTCCCAAGTAGCTGGGACTACAGGTGCCCGCCACAATGCTCGGCTATTTTTTTGCTGTAGTTGTCTTTGGCAGGCCCAGGCCGTATTCGAACCCGCCAGCTCTGGTGTATGTGGCTGGCTCCTTAGCCACTTGAGCTACAGGCGCCAAGCCTCCCGTTGATTTCTAATGGCAGAATTATTTGGAGGTGTGAGTAGGTTCAGTAATAGATAATCTTGGATTAATAAAGACATTCCATATCATGATTAATGTTACTTGATGTGTCTTTAACTGATAGTTAGAGATCCTATCATTACATTGCATCTTTGCCTTACAGGAAAGGTTCAACATGAATTGACCGTAGGGAGATTTCAGTTTCCATTGCAGCTAGCACATAGTTCATTTCTAGCTTTACCTTCTGGATTACAAGTCTGTTCAAGATTGCTCAATTGCCAAGCACCCAGAAGCGTGGCTGGCATACTGTGTGGCCTTGGGAAAGGTGTGGAGGAATAGCATTCCTTGTCTGCATGGAGCCTGGCTTGGCCAGAGATGAAACCGTGTCTACTGGCCTCTGCTGAGTGCTGGGACAGAAATATGACAGTGCCACTGGGCTTGGAGTAGAAAGTACTCTGGGGGCACAGAGGAGGCTAGAAGTGTGTGATTGCTTTCAGGATCAAAGTTGTTGTGTTTTATTTTATTTTTTTTAAAAGATAGGGTCTTGCTCTTATATCCAGGCTGAAGTGCTATAGCATGATCATAGTTCACTGTAGTCTCCAACTCCTGGCCTTAAGAGGCCCTCCTATCTCAGCCTCCCAAGTAACTAGGACTCCAGGTATGCAATACCACACCTGGCTGCTTTTAAATTTTTTTGTAGAGAAAAAATTGTGTTGCCTAGGCTAGTCTCAAATTCCTGGCTAGAGTGGCCCTCTTGCTTCAGCCTCCCAAAGTAAGGTTTATAGGGGGAGAGCCACCATACTCAGCCAACTAAGCGTGAACTGAGACTTAAATAACCACCTCCAACTTTTTTTTTTAGAGACAGAGTCTCACTTTGTCTCTCTCAGAAAAGTGCTCTGGGGTCACAGCTCACAGCAACCTCCAGCTCTTGGGCTCAGGCGATTCTCTTGCCTCAGCCTCCCAAGTACCTGGGACCACTGGCACCCGCCACACTGCCCAGCTATTTTTTGTTGCAGTTTGGCTGGGGCCGGATTTGAACCCGCCACCCTCAGTATATGGGGCTGGTGCCCTACTCACTGAGCCACAGGCGCCGCCCAACCACTTCCAACTTTTAATGAATATAATTCTGTGTTAGGACTTTAATATTATTTTATTTAAGCCTCACTAAATCTGATGAGGGCTAAGGAGTTAACTTCATTCTTATCTGGTGCTGTCTGTTCTGTTTTGAGTTTTAGGAACACAAGGAGCGTTGGGCAAGGGGGGCAGTGGCCACTGGATAAGCCAGCTATGGGGCAAAGACTTGTTCTTAGGAAGGAATAAAGATGGGAAATTAGGACAGTTGGAAATTGGTGGTGACAGGCCTCGAAGATCCAAGTCTCTGGTTGTGGCTTCTCGATGGGCGAGATTGATAGGGGACTTTGACCCTTTTACTTCAAGGTAAAATTTTCTTTACCACAGCCTTCCTTTATATGTAGTTTCCTCATGTGTAGAGTGAAAATGACATTTGTAGCCTCCTCTTGGGGCTGTAGTAAGGATTGAATTGAAAAATCGAGGTGAAAGCATATAAAGTAAGTGCTTCCTGTTGCTGTCTGCAGCCTGGGGCTTCCTAACTAAGGCAGACGTCAGTTCTGTTCTGGGGACACCGGTGTCCTCCTCACAACTGGTTCCTGAGAGCCAGCTTTTTTTTTTTTAATGTTGGGGATTCATTGAGGGTACAAGAAACCAGGTTACACTGATTGCATTTGTTGGGTAAAGTCCCTCTTACAATCATGTTTTGCCCCCAAAAGGTGTGGCACACACCAAGACCCCACCCCCTCGCTCCTTCCCTCGCTCT